>OZ010686.1:12008612-12117371 GCA_963932265.1 Thymelicus lineola
TGCCTTTTTTCCACTGAGGGTACGATATAATATAAGAAGAATGTCGGATGATCTAGAGTAGGAAATAGGGTATTTCCATCCATCCATCCATCCATCAGCCCTTGGAGGTCCACTGCTGGACATAGGCCTCCCCTAACTTGCGCCACTCTGACCGGTCCTGAGCCTTCTGAATCCAGCGGATGCCCGCTGTCTTCTTCAGGTCGTCAGTCCATCTTGTCGGGGGGCGTCCTGTACTTCGCTTTCCGAGACGCGGGCGCCATTCGAGGACCTTTCTTCCCCAACGGTTATCGGTCCTTCGCACTATATGGCCAGCCCATTGCCACTTCAGCCGGCTAATTCTTTGAGCTATGTCGGTCACCCTTGTTCGTCTACGGATCTCCTCGTTTCTGATACGATCACGTAGAGAAATACCGAGCATAGCCCTCTCCATAGCCCGCTGTGCTACCCTGAGCTTGTGGATTAGGCCAATAGTGAAGCACCACGTCTCGGATCCGTATGTCATCACTGGCAACACACACTGCTCGAACACCTTCGACTTCAGGCACTGAGGTAGTGTTTTGGACGACAAGATATGACGCAGTTTCCCGAACGCAGCCCATCCGAGTTGGATTCTACGAGTGACTTCTTTCTCGAAGTTGGACTTACCCATCTGGATCACTTGTCCCAGGTAATTGTATTCGTCTACAACTTCGAGAGCAGCGCCGTCAACAACAACCGGTACGGGTGTAACATGGACATTTGACATGATTTTCGTCTTGTCCATGTTCATCTTAAGACCCACCCGTTGTGAGGCGCTGTTCAAGTCCCCGAGCATTGTACCTAGTTCCTCCAGGGATCCTGCCAGGATGACTATATCATCGGCATATCGCAGGTGTGTGATGTATTCGCCATTGATGTTAATGCCACGTCGTTTCCACTCCATCAGCTTGAACACATCTTCCAATGCAGCGGTGAACAGTTTTGGGGATATAACGTCCCCTTGCCTGACACCTCTCTGCAATTGGATGGGGTTCGTGGCTGTGTCGTGTACTTTGACGGACATGGTGGCTGATGAGTACAAATACTTCAACACCTCGATATACCGGTAGTCGATCCGGCACCGCTGAAGAGAATTTAGTACTGCCCAGGTCTCGATAGAATCAAAGGCTTTCTCATAGTCCACATAGGCGACACATAACGGCAGATTATACTCCTCGGTCTTCTGTATAATCTGCCGCAGTGTGTGTATGTGGTCCATGGTGCTGTAGCCTTTCCGGAATCCTGCTTGTTCGGGAGGCTGGAAGTCGTCAAGCCTGCGTGCAATGCGATTTGTGAGCACCCTCGAAAACAGCTTATAAACGTGGCTCAGAAGTGCGATTGGCCTGTAGTTCTTCAAAAGGGCTTTATCGCCCTTTTTGAAAAACAGAGTCACCACACTTCTGCTCCACGCTTCCGGGGTAGTTCCAGTATGGATGACTGTATCAAACAGTTTTTGGAGCGCCACTAGGAGGGGTTTCCCTCCAGCTCTTAGCAGCTCGGCAGTGATACCGTCATCTCCCGGTGCCTTGTTGTTTTTAAGCTGTTTAAGGGCCTCTCTAATCTCATACAGGCTGACGTCCGGGATATCCTCTGTGTAGTGTCGGGTTAATTTAGCTCTCTTGTCGCTCTCCTCGCTGGGAGGTGGAGCTTGAGAGGAGGTATACAACCGTCCGTAGTATCTCTCAGTTTCTCTCAGAACTTCAGGTTTCGACGTAACTATGGTGCCGGACTCGGTCTTCAGCCTCGTAAGCTGACTTTGCCCAATAGACAGATCTCTGGCGAACACTTTGGAGCCCTGGTTTCGCTCTATTGTGTTTTTAACACGATTTGCGTTGTGTTTGCGCAAATCGCGTCGCCTGCCCTTGGAGATCTGTTCATTGAGCCGTCGGTATTCCGCCATAGAGGTTGGCGATTGCACACATAGTTCTCGTCGATCCTTCATAAGACCGAGAGTTTGTTCTGAGAGAACTTGAGATCTACCACTGGGGTGGGTCTTGAAATACTTCGACCCTACCTCGTGGACAGTTGCTACCATCCTGGTGTTAAACTCGTCCACCGACGTGCATGATTCTAGGCACGCAAAACGATTTTGCAGCTCAAGTTGAAAGTTTTCGGATCCCTGGATTTGGACAGGTGTTGGGCGAAGCGTAGACTTCATCAGGCGTGACCGTTCCAGCTTCACGTTGATATTTAATGTGCCTCTTACAAGACGGTGATCGCTTCCGGTTTTGAACCTGCTGATCACAGAGACATCATTAAATATGTGCCGTTTGTCTGCCAGAATGAAGTCTATCTCGCTTTTTGTGGAACCATCAGGACTTATCCAAGTCCACCTGCGTTGAGGCTTCTTTCTGAAGAAGGAGTTCATCATAAAGAGATCTTCCTTCTCCAAAAAGTTAGCCAGCAAGTGTCCTCGGTGGTTCCGTCGCCCAATTCCGAAGGGACCCACTTTCCTCTCGGCGCCATTTTGCGCGCCCAGTCTCGCGTTAAAGTCCCCCATCACAACTGTGAAATGAGCTTTAGAGGTATGTATGGCTCTACTGATATCCTCATACATAACCTCTACCTCATCGTCGGGATGAGTCGAAGTCGGCGCATATACCTGTACAACCTTCAACGAATATCGTTTGGATATTCTGAGTGTAAGGTACGCTACCCTGGCCGACACGCTCCCGACTTGCACAATGTTGTTGACGAGGGACTTGTGGACGAGAAACCCGACACCACCCTGGGATAGGTGTTCGCCCTCCCGGTGATAGAACAAGTTCCCGGATTTGAGTATTATCGTGTCCTCCCCCTGTCTTCGGACTTCAGATAAACCCACAATACTCCAGTTTAACTTGTCCATCTCTTCTTCCAGCTCTTTCACCTTGTCGTCGGTCCTCAGTGTCCTGGTGTTATATGTTGCCAGGTGCAGAAGTCGTTGTTTAGATTGGTAGCCCGATCTCTGCCGGCGATTCTTAGCACCCCCTGCCCCGCCGTTACCATGGCCGCTACCGTAGCCAGGAATAGCGGAGCTGCCGGGGACTGGGGGCCGAGGCTTGGTTTTGGCTGTCATAAGGGGGGTTAAGCCAATAGTCACCGCGCTTGGCCAGTGCGTGTTGGTGACCGCAGTAGATGTTAATACTACTCAGGAAGACGCTGCTGCCCATCTCCTGGAATATCCCATTAGTCGCCTTTTACGACATCCCAGGAAGAGGTAGGAGTGGTGCTATTCTACTCAGTGGACCCGGCACCACACGGAATAGGGTATTTATTACCCGGAAAACGCGGGCACAGCCGTGGGCACAGCACTAGTAAATAAAATAACAGTAGATAACGGATTACGTTTTGGGTCAAATCTTTGTAATTCACCACTTATTTCATGTTCAAATAAATTACTGTACAACATTATAAGAATCTCGCAAATCTAGTAATATCTTGCACAACAAAGCGGGCTTAATAAACGGTAAATTATGCGCTTTTAAATTTTATGACTCGGAACGCAAGATTTGAGCGCTATCGGTTATTTGATAAACTGTATAAGACTTGACTTTATTATCTCTGGCTATACTTTGAGCTGTAACAAGTTGGTTTTTGTATTCAACTACAACGCGATAGTGTAGATGATAACGCTAATAGGACTCAGTTGGTTGAGTTAGGACTCACATGGTTACTGTGTTGATGAATACGTTTGACTAAATTATATATTTTAATACTTTAACTATAAAGGGTAATAGGTACGCACTATAGTATAGGTATACCTTATATGTACCCACACAATATTTTAAAATTTATCTTATATCTCATAATATTTAATATCAGCGATACCTACGTTCAAAATACTCAAGAATATTTGCAAGTTTTGTTTTACTTGAGCGCTTTTGATAATTAATTTTCGTTAGCTGATAAAGTGGGCCAACTTCTACATTATAAGTCTTATTCATTCTTAGATACTTTTAAATTTTTACTCGTTTAAATATTGAGGTATCTACTCATGTTTCTTGTTTGTAGTTAGGTATCTTATTATTATTTTATTTGAATTTAGTTTATTTTTCTATACTTAGGAGCTGGTATTTCTGTTTAAAGCAAGAAATTTATTAATTGAAATCGACTGTGAACAGTTCCCAAAATATGTGTAAATTTACATAAACCCAGGAACAATTACTGTAGAGCTGACATTTCTGAGGATTGTATCGGTGTGCAACACAAAGTTGATTAAGTCACGTCGTAAGCGAGTTATGCCAACGACGTGAAAACACCATTTACCAATAATTTCTCTTTGCGTAAGTTATAACACGAGTACCTATAGGTGGAAACGCGAAAGCCATCGAAGATAACTTCGGAATCGATGAGTGTAAGCACTCATAAAGTTTTTATGCGAAGTTTTTGCTCGGAGGCAAATAAATTTACTTAGCGACGTACCCTTTGGAGTGTATCATTTCCGGAACAAGTCGCTTTGTCGTCGAACATATTTTATTTTCCCGGATTAATGGAGGCATTTCCATAAAAAAGCCGTTCGCTTTTTGCGTCCGTCAGCGATGGCGGCGCACGTGTCGATGTGGATATAAAATATATGTTTTGTATTTCACATAACAGTCTCGCGTACCTTAACAAAATGGACGCTTTTGATAAAACAAGTTCATATTATGTTTAATGTAAATCAATTATTATTAATTATGTTAATTATATTATGTGTAATTATCATAGCGAGTATTTTTACTTGTTTCATATTTTATTGTAATTTTTCATATATTGTATTTTTAAATGAACAGCGTCACAGTGGAATGTCATTTATTAATTGCAATAAAATTAAAACACTACAATTACTTTAAAATTACACTTAATTTCCATAATTTATATTCAGATACGATACGATACGAGATTATTTTAACGTTTAAACATAATATTCATCATTCATTCATATATATATCATTGCATTCATCCAAATACGTTTTTAATAGTACTTTTTTACTATGAGCAGTAGCACACTCCCTCGCTAACATGTTCATATTTAAGTAAACATGAATTTTCTCACTGGATGCCAAAACCCCGATGTTTCTGCATCATTAAACATTGGATGCAGTTTCCGCACTTAGCTCTGCTAAACAACTTTTATAAAGTATCACAGTTTTTGGGGATGCAGCATTATATTACCGAATAATGTCTTGTAGTATTTAGTCGCTATTTTAACAAGAGTTAACTTTCAATTGAAATTCAAATATTGTCATTCTGTGAACCTAGTGCTCGTATTAACGTCGGATTTAAGTCTTTATTTGTATAATTATAAACAAAGACTAACAAGCGTTTATGTATATGTAAATTTGTTGAATATCAAGTTTAGGCGCCACTCCTTAAAATAGAGATTGACTTTAACCTGTTCGGAAAGTTTTGAAAGAATTTTACATTTAAAGTATACTTACTTATAAATGACTAAAAGTGTATCCTTTCATTACGCAATTGTTTATCTATACTAATATTATAAAGAGGAAAGATTTGATTGTTTGTTTGCATTGAATAGGCTCCGAAACTACCGAACCGATTTGAAAAATTCTTTCACTGATGGGAAGCAATTTTTCCCGAAGCGAAGCGACGGCGATTTCCTAGTCTTAGATAAGTAAGATACCTACACCTAGCGCACGTAATTAATTTTATATCATCGAACACAGCAATCAAATATTATTTTTAACGGAGTATCTAATTCTCTGCCTTAATTCGTCCGATAACAGTCAGCCATGAATCGAGTCACGATTTATTCAAATTTGCCTCACAGTCTTGACATAGTTCACCGGATTGGAGTAGGTAACCAAAGTAAAATATTCTCAGTATGATAATGGCTAATTCTTGACATATTTTATATAATGCGAGCCTCGGGCGAGTCGGCCGACACTATGTCTAATAAATTTATGGACGTTCATTTTCATGTTGATCGGCGTTCGAAATTATAATCGTCGCGCTTGGGGCGCGGCGCGTGAGGCCACTTCCCGCGGTCAGTCGCGACCGCGAACGTACTCTACCACAGAATAAAAAACAAAATTTTTAAAATAATGTTTTCAGTCATTATTTATGGCTACATATTACTTAAAAATGTTTTTTTAATTGATTTTATCTATCTAATATTTACTATAGTACCTATAATACCTACAGAGATAAGTCATACCCGAACTCTTTGAGCCTATCTATACCCTATAGCTTTCTTTATGAATGTACCTAACTATCATAGGTAGGTATAGGTATAAAAAATAAATTAAATCCAACTGCCAGTTCTATACATTAGCGCGTGTAATAATTACTAAATTGTAATCGTCTAATAAATATTAATCTGGGGAAAAATATTTTTAATTTATTAACTTTTTATATTTAAAAATAGCAATCTTGTCACTTAAGTCACAAATTCTAATGAAGTTATAGGTAGACTTCTTTTTTAGGTAGTTTTCTTTTAAGTTTAACATTATAGAACATTGGTACCTAACGCTGCACAAACGAAATATTTCATATTTGTAATCTTATCAATTATAAATGAATCAGCCACCTATGATTGACCCCATCGGGCCCAGATCGATCAACAATTTAGCGATATCGAGCTTAGATGCTAAAAAGAGATATCGCACCCACGCGGCCATCAGGGCAAAGTCGTAAAATGTAAATTTATTGCGCGATATTTTACATAAACTCAAATTGACGGCCGCACATTACATCACGTAATTATGTAGCGCACAATTATTATAATTTTCCTATAATCGCGCTCATAAGGACGTGCGAAAAAAGAATTTAATAACGTAATACATTTTGATTTATATTCATTTTATGGCGTTAGCAAAATATTTCATCTTTCTGTGAAAGTAGGTGGACGTAGGTTGTTGGTCAATTTAATTCGCCGGATGGCTTTGCATGTCTGTTACAATTGTATTTATTGGGAAAACTAAAGATGTAAGTTAAGTTTTAATATCATTTAATGATTCTTAATTTGTGAGTCGTGGAAAGATCATTAAATGAACGAACCTACGTAATTATAACGTATGTAAACATCTGCGTCTACACCGTCACGCATCCAGCCTTTCCACACAACCGCACCGATTCATCTAACGATACTGACCAAAATGATTTTAATTATACCCCATATTCCAAAATGTTACTTCAGATCGTGGTTTTAATTACAGCCTCCATTCCTGATTTATTGTGGGCCCACGTGTGCCGATGATTTATGAAATGAAATGCAAGAAAAAGCGAAAAGAAAACGCCTGCTTCAATTACGAAGCATCAATTACGTATTTATCTAAAAGGTAAACGGATTGCACTTAGGGCACTGTCCAGTGATGAACAACAAAGCAATATTGCATTCCAGTAATGTATGTACCTCAACCTTAAATATGCTATTCTATAGGTACTACTAATCAGTGTGTCGTTAAATTGACTATGACTTGACTATGTTGAAAAAAACCCGGCCAAGTGTGTGTCAGGCCACGGGCAACGTAGGGTTCTGTAGTTCATTGACTATTGGATATTAATTTCTATAGTTATTGTATATCTACTTTATTTGAAAACTAGCTTATGTTTTTCTCCAATGTTCTTTTAGTGTCTATCTATTCCTTGCTTGTCAGCACTGTTATAAGCAGAATTTTATATTCCCAGTGCATCATAATATTGTTTCTAGTTTATACTTACTTCATTAATTGCTTCGATATTAATTACAAAGCATGGCATCGCAATTGTAGCCCTAAATCTTAGCTTCTCGCGCCCCGCGTGAATGTGAACACCTTTCTTCTATATAACTACTTATAATTAAATCTTCGAGTGGTGTAATTATGTCCTTTGGCCCAGTTGTTCGGTGGGAATATTCTATGTGATTACAGGCTGCTAGCTACGTCGTATTTAAAATTAAATTCCCTGTAAGTGATACGAAGAAATTGTCCAATACGAAAGTGGACGTTTTAATTGATAGATTTGGAATTCCTAATCAAATAGCGCCTCAAATAAGCTTTGCCTTGGCACGGGTGGAAATAAATACCTTTGTATTTATCGTTGGGAACAGTAATTCGAGTAATAGCAGACTCTTGGCGGCAATTATGAAAGACGTTCTAGATTCTTATTTAGAATATTTTAAAAGCCAACAATCCACGTGAATTCAAAGAAATGACAATCATAATAAAATTTATATGAATTTATGCTACTACAAAGCTATACTAAAACCTCAATATACACAAGGTACAGTACAATACAGAAGAAGCATGGGTACAGTTCGCTACAATAACAAGTTTAAAAAGTAGGTACATTTAAATAATTAAGGTATGCATTTCCTTGAATCCCAGAAAATTTTAGGAGTGCTGGTGCTGGTGCTGTCTCAAGGTTATTGCTAGTATTCTTGAGTCCTTCTCCATCTGCTTGATCATCCTCGATCAATGTGCATGCAGCACAACAGATACTCAGGCATCATGCAGCTTCACGCGGGCAGAAGCTTAGAATAGGCATCATGGTAAACAGGTAGGTACATACATTTAATAGCTTGGCATCAAAATACATTCACCACTGTAACATTCAAAACTCTTTGCATCAATGCTCCTTGCATTGATTAGTTAGGACTCAAAGAACAATGCCCAACTGCCATACATCGTTTTATTTCATTTTCAACTTTAGCGTCTTAAAATGAAAAAAATTCTAAAAATCGTCGCTTTAATTTCTGAGCTTAGATATATAATCATTTTCAGCAGACACACCCCAGAACCAAAGTATTTTGAGATTGAATTCTTATAACCATTGAGTCATAGAGTAGGGGAGAACGTAATTTTTACCATTATTTTTTATTCTGACTTTTTTTTGATTGACAACCGGAAATGGAAATTTGACATCATTACATTTGTTACCAACATTTATAACGAAATTCTGTGTGTAATATTGGCCAGAAGTCTCCCTATATCTTCCTTGATACAAGCTATGTATCGAAGTGAGTGCCCGAATGAAAATGGACATTGTTGACATAATTCTTATTATAGTCAATTCATCACTTATCAATAAAATTATTTTACGCTGGGTAATACGGGCACAGGTATTAATTTTAAAATACGTAAAAAAATTAATGAATTGCTTTGGTATAACTGACGTTTTAAGACGCTACAAAAAATAAAAAATAATTTTTGGGCATTGTTCTTTCCGAAGTGATGAATGAATCTCACTTTCACAAGGATACCTATTAATTAGCTTTCAATCAGTTGTCGCAGGAAAGTGATAATTTTAAGTTTATTTTCTTCACGATAATAGTTAGGTACGCATTCACCCGGAAAGTCCCTAACAGAGTCCACTATAAATCCCTTCTTAGATACCTTCCCGATAAAACTTGTTCGTAACAATTCTTTAATGTTACTGCGGTGAATCTTCGTAACTCACTTTCTGCGAAAAATAGGTACGTACCTCTAAGGTTCTCTGATGAAATGAGTTCATAAAGCTCTATTTATTCTAATCTGCTTAACTCCATGAATTTATTGAATCGGTTGAGTTAATATTTACGCGATAGGTAAATAATTTCTTTTACCTAATACTGAATACATATCATAGAATTACATTATTGGAACTGCAGCACTACAGCCTCGGTAGCGCAGTAGGCAGCGCGTAAGTCTCATAATCTTAAGGTCGTGAGTTCGATCCTCACCCGGGGCAAGAGTTTTTTAATATTGACTTTTAAGTACGTCAGGAGAAAACTTTGTACCTACACTTTTTAGCGTTTTTACTACGGAACTCCCGAAGGCCACGATGCACAACGCTCAAAGCAAATTCGCTCCACCGTTAGCGTCTAGCGTTAGATAATGTACCGATAGCTTAAAAAATTACGGAATCACATCTATAACATCCTAAACAGTATGAAGAATTTTTTGTTTCCACATACGATACGAAATTTAAGTGTACATAAAATGCACCCCACACAAATATATCAAAACGATGGCCACATTCTCCGAACAAACAACTTTATTGTTTTGCGGCAGCCCTCAACCAGTGGGCGAATCAGCCATATGCTGTGACCGAAGTAATGGCAGCGAGAAATGACCGACGCCATTCATCATGCCGCCACAAAATAGCTCCACATTTTCATATTCACTACACCAAGGGTAAATCGTGCCGAGCTTGACTATAGGTCTTATAGGTTCCGTAGCTAGAGAGTAATTCAGGAGCTGTTGACAAAAGATTGGTGCAAAATAATTATTGAGCTATAATATGTCAGCAATTTCAAGAGGATAACTTTTACAGATAAATCACGCGACATATTCTAATTTCTAAGTACCTAATATCAAATTTTGTGTCTATTACACTATTTGGTATTTACTTACATTACGCTTTTCTTACAGCGCAGCGTTTTATTTACATTTGCTTTCTAGATGAATTTCGGCTACATTATTTTGTCATTCGGCGGTCGCCATTCGTACCCAAGGAATAACAATGAAACCCGAAAATAATGAAAGCAGAAAGTGAAGCAAAATCCACAATTTTTTGTGTTAATATTTAGATATTCAAGAATTTTCCGTCGATAACATGCTTCACACATGAGCAATTTTCTGGTCTGTGGAGTTGATGAATTTACATGTTTTTAGTGCCGTCACGGATCACTAGAATCCGAACGACCTTACACACTTCGCGATAGAGCCGTTAACGCAGCGAACATTTGCCCTTTTTAAGAAAGGTAACATGTGATAAGTAATATTTTAACATTTCACAGCAAGGGGAGCTTGCGGTCGGTAATGAGGAGCGCGTAATGTTTATCTTCCGGCCGCATTAGGTGAGTAATAATCCTAATTGGTTCATAAAATTCTTCACAAAACTTTCTAAGTGTTAAATAAATTTAATGCTCATTCATTTGTAGTTGTCAGGTTTACACCACAATCTGTAGTGTTGTGGTACACTTTTCGAAGAAACTATCATACCTACGGTATGGCCGTATACTTAAGAGGTGTAGATTTCTAATTTTCCATTACCTACTTTTGTATTGAAACAATATTATATTCATTAGGAGATGTTAAAGAACGAATATGAGGTCATATTATTTCAAGGAATAAAAACAAACATACAGGTGAAGCTAATATAAAACGTGTAAAAATGGAAGCATGTTGCGTGGATATTTTTATTATGGATATTATGAGCCAGACGTGTCGCGTCTCGCATGGCCAGACGTTTCACTGAAAATCGGCTTGTTATCTCTCTTTGTCACAAACAAGTAGAAAAATTTATGAAATCGTTAAATTTCTCATACACGTGAATAATAAAGATCCTGGGCAACCTGAACACTTTCTTTCTAATGTCAAATCATCCATGAATATTTACTAAAGTATTTTTAGAATTTTCTAATTAAAAGTTTTTTTTTAAGTAGGCAATAAACTCTTGACAATTTTGAAGAAAATCGATTCATGGTACACTAAGATAAATAATGTTGTTATGATATTTCTTAGAAGTTGATAATGCTTCTTCGCGACCTGTTTTAAGCGTTTACGTAGGTACATTTTTCCTGAAATTAACTATAATTTGTATTGACTTTAACGAAAGCTGAAAAGAAACTTGAAGAACAGCGTATTTCACTATTTTGATAGTCAAATTTTTAACTGTGTTACCTACCTAGATTTTACTGAAAAACTTTAGAAGGATGTCATATTTTTCAGGCGGGTATACCTACCTGCTGCTATCCAAGTGTGTCTTTGAATTGGTTTTCATATTTTAATTTCAGCCTAACACTTGCAATATATACTAGTATTAGTATAGGGTTTGCTAGTTCTAAATAATAATTATATTCCGAAGTTATTACGGTAAACCTACATAGACCTAGGTACCTATCTGCTATGTAATCTTATATTATTTCAAATTCTATAAGAGCGTACGATACTGAACTGTATATTTATTTCTCGCGTTACAAACCTTACACATAACTTAGTAACTTTATTCACTTTATTGTAAGAGCTTCAAGTACCTAGATATTTTATCGAGTTGTAGTAATGACGTCATTCCCCTCTTGCGCTCAGCAGACGGAGTTGGAATTAATTTTCGCCACAATTATCCGCTCGCGTTACTAATTGAGACTTCAAAGAGCGGCGACTGTCGCGACATGGCTTTATTATCTTCCTTTGTGACTATCAGCCTCCTATCAACGAAGACAGATAGGCATTTTAAGTGACGGAAGAATTATATAAAAAGAAAACGTTGACGAAATGTGTTGGGGAACAAGTACTGATTCGTATCTGCTAATTATGCTTATTATTATAATAAGTGATGCGTGCTGAATTAATAATCTTGTTTGAGGTTTTTTCTCGGTCAATAGAAGGATATAATATTCTAGTTATATTAGGTTAGGTTAGGCTTGATTAGGAAAATTCTCGGCTTGTACGGCGTTCAGTGAAGGTTATATTGGACTAGGAAAACCTATTCCTTTGTTCCTTACGTTTATAAATAGCTATACTTAATACAATATATATTATCTTTTACAGTTCAAAATATTCGAAACATTACAGATTATTAGTATACAAATTTTTATGGAACTCTACAACAATTTTAATCTCTTATCCTGCATAGATCTATACCTGAATAAAAAGTATCGTAGATAATGGAAAATAATAAGTAAAAAAATTGTTGAAATTCCACAAAATACGCGTAATCAACCAAAAATTTCAGAAACGTCTTTTGTCCTCAACATCGATACCAAAGCCTCCAACGACGCGAAATATTTACGAGAAGGTATTCAGATTAAATATACTCGTACTTGCGTTGTGTTGCCAGCGGCGACGCGTTCGCTGTCAGTCGATCGACCGCAGTATGGGGTCACTTGATAATGCCTGCGCAATTACGCCACCATTACCCCACTCGTTGCCTTCTCAAATACTTCTTGTTATACGATCAAATGTCTCGGACGTGACTCTACGTCGCCACCACTCCGCGTTATCTAGATTCGATGCAAATTACCAGTAACCGCTACACACTAGTTGTAGCGGAAACCGCATGTTTTTAACAGGTGGAGCTTTTTGAATGTGTAGTGTTTCTTATGACCAGAGAATGACAACCTGAATGTTAGGATAATTATAGTTTCACACATGATGATCTGTCTGTCGGAGCGAAACGATCGTGGTGGTGAAGGTCTTTGTATGATTTTTTTAAGTATTTTAAAATATTATTATGTTATTGAGTGAAGGCGACGGAGTAAGCGGTGACCTAGGTGTCCCATAAATTTGTCAAATTTATATGATTATTTTTACAATAATTTTGTTTTATGATTCAGAAAAGATATATGTTAATTAGCTAAAGTGGAGCTTAACATTTGAAAGCTCTTCGTCCAATCGGCATTTGGTCAATGCATAGTACTTGACTAGGCAGATGTGTCTTGCAACAGACAAATCCAGTAGTAGGATGGAGATGTTTTAGTATCTTGCACAGTCTATAGTTTGAGACTTAACTAGACTACTCATCACTGTGTAAAAAACTTTAAAAACACGTATTCCAACAAGATAAACACATTATTTTCGCTGAATGGCCTAATCTGTTGAAGTAGAAAACAAAAAGTTGTAAAGTCAGACAGTTAATGTGGATAGCATTTGGATAGCGGCGCGTAGGACGTCGGCGGCGCATGGATGGCGCTCGCGAGGCAGGGTAAGGCATGGTGAGGCAGGGTGAGGCAAGTCGAGCAGAGGCAAGGCAACGTGAGGCGAACAATTGATCGTGCTCAGACTACAATTTGCGTAGTGGCAGCACTGGCAGCTCCTCCGGCAATTTGTGTCCGTCGCCTTCGCCTGCCGTTACTCGGTAAACGCTACTGGAATATTATGTAGCCTGTGGTTGAGTTCCCAGTTTTAAACGCACAGTCGTCCGGACCAGAGATACATGCTAATTATGGGTAATTTTCAAAATCGATCGCCGAGCTTTTGCGCTGGTTGCGGCTTCCTGCGTTCGCGAGAAAATGTAAGTAAACATGCAGTGCTAAGGTGCCCACGATCTGTTCTCGTTTTGTATTCTTATTTGCGGCTGCGTGCTTCACTTCGTTGGTATTTGTAGCTCTTGGCGTGGATAACGCTAATCTAACAATGTGGTACTACATTGCTTACATACGCTAAAGTTCTTGAATTTAGTGCGTAGCAGAGCTACTCGTGCATCGACTAAGTTCATACATGTGCAAATTATCTACAGCAACATAACATACGCATCTTCATTGAACTGGATATAGATAGATATATTAATTTGTATCATGGATTTGCGATTCCAGAATTCTTTTGCAATTTTGATGACTACGAGAGCTATTAAGTATTACACATTATATTATATGAGCATGACCTGAATTGGTGCAGTCTTTCAAAAGTTACCCAATCACTAACCGATTATATACAATTATAAAGAAGTTAGACACTCATGAAAAATCACAATATGTAAAATATAAAAGAGTATTTCGCTTTTTGAGAAGATTTACAGTGACAAATGAGTTTTTTGTGTTTCATACATAAAACAAAGCAACGAACTCACTCTCAGTATAGCTACCATTTAATTAGGGTATCATCAAAACATAGACAGTTCTGATGAGTAACCTTGCGTCATAGCCGATGCTATGCAATTACCGAGCGATCAATAGCTTCTAGATTACATCTCAATAATCCTTGTTCGAGATATTGTCCGAGATTGCGCGGAGAGCGTGCGCCGGCTACTATTTGCACGTTACGGTATACTAACTCAACGATGTTGTTATTTCATTAAAACGGCGATGCTGTACTTGTGTAGAATTAATAAGTGGTATTGGCAGTCTTAAAGGAAAAAAGGAAGAATGTGTCCTTCATGCGTATTCACCATGACACCATCCAATATCTATGTGTATACACATTTGGGAAGTAAGGGGCTTAGTTCTCTTTTTCAGTCTTCATCGTCAGTTTAAGCCAAACTTCTCTGCTTGTAGTACACTCTGCTAGACAACGGACGAGGCTATGGCGTCAGGTTCCTCTTATTAGAGGTCTTTAGGCTAAAAAGTATGTAGCACTCATCATAATTAAGATGAGTGACTATAAAAGGATTTTATTTGATATGCTCTTATAACTTCGGAGCCTTATTGTTAATCAGATTCATCGCATAGGTCAGTATAGGAGTTACTTCAAACCACTGTCGCTACTTAGAATGTCAAATGTGTCATCTATAACATTAGTATAGGTGTCTGGATATTCGGTATGCACGTCTTCAGTGCACGCGGTCAGGACGCTGTAATTGATGACGTCGCGGCCAAGCGGTGTCCGCCCATTTTCCGTCAATTTTCGTCACTTGACTGATGGTAGTCGGTACCGCCCTCCCCCCCTCCCCCCGCACACCACCACCCGGGGACACCCGCACGGCACGCGCCGCGCTAAATTTAAATGGGATGAACTTGTACTGGGCGACCGCCGACGAGGAATGTAAGCGGCATGCGTTAATCATACTTTTGTGACAGATACACTCGGTGATGTCGTCGCGTGGTAAAAATTGGCTATTTGATCTCCGGATAACTTAGATTTATGAGTTTCGACGCTGTTTTAAGACGTGCTTGGTCTTATTTCAACACGTTTTTTATTATTTCCTTTAGTGCTTAGTAAATGGCACATTTACTGGAAATACTTAATTATGCCTTTGTGAATACTATGAGAATAGTATAATATGTATTGATGTAATTGTATTGTACTGTATTGTATTGTAGTCATTGAGATAATTGATTAATGATCAAGCGAACCAAATACAAATAAATTTAACAAAATAATTTTTAATTCGATTGACTAATTTTATATTTAAAGTTATTCATTTTATTTCATAAAAACTTACGCTCAATGATCTAAAAACAAAAAGTTGGTCTCATGCTAAAACAATAGCCTTGTAACAAAGCTAATGCCTTTATTGAGCGATGGCTCCCATAGCCAGCGAATCTAAGGTGGTAAAGTGGTGAAGGCATGTGAAATTGTTTTTGCTGTAAATGGCCGAGAATGCTGAGATCAATGGAGTCAGAAGCAGGCCGTCGTTGATGAGAGGCGTCATGCGAGGCGCACGTGGGGCTTTTTGTACCGCCTATTATCTTGTCAGATGAAAACCTCTTAAGTGTTCCTATTGTCCTGGTATGTAGGTAATTGCGAGTTCAATTTTAAAGACAGAAAAGCATCTGCGTTTCTTGCGTCTCGAGTCTTCACTAAAATTGGATCATTGCTATACGTTCTGCGAGTTATCTAGATCCTAGAGATTTAAATGGCAGTAAGGCAATTTTTATTATATGGGTACTGAAAGCGTTAGGTAAATGTCGCCTGTTTTGTGTAGGTACACCATTTGTATCTTACATGTGGCGCCTTCGCTTGATTTCCTGCTAAGAAGATTGGTGTGAATCCGATGCAGACGACAAAAACTCAGACGTCGAAATGTAGACACGATATAAGTTTTATGAGAAATTCACAGCGTTTTCATCGTATCCATTTTTTGCGAAACGTTAAAAAACATTTCTTACTAAGTAAAATTATCCTCCTACAGTAGTATTGTGTCATATACCTATTTATATGAAAGCAGGTATAGTGTTATAAAATATCCCAAAATCATTATACTCAATGTAGCATAGCTTGTAGAAGGAAGTTTAGAAATATAGACTAGAACGGGCATGAATAAGAAATATCTAGAAGCGCTGATCTGTAAAAGACAACAGATCAATTACTGCAAGCCCCTTAGAACCGACCGACAGACACGTCCATCAACGAAATATAATTTATACGACGATGAAAACTGCATACATATTAGGGTAATATCATTATACGTCACGAAAGTCAAGCATTTAGTATAATGTGCGTATCGTTAAGTTATTATGAGGTGCATGATACAGAGCAATTAACGGGTATGTCGTTAATAACGGTTTCGTACAAATTGTCTCCTATATTTTAATATGCTTACTCTGTGCAAGTAATTTATCATACTTATGATGAGAAGCTCGCGTGGCGTAGATAACAGTTCTGTAATTTGGCAATTGTTATAATTATGACATATCTTGATCAACAATACCGTAAAATAAAATGAATGACTAAAGAATTGTTCAATATAAAATATTATAAAGTTACCTTGAAGTTGTATGTATGCTTCATTGCTTCAGGCTATGTGACGAAAAAACATCTTTTATTTTACTTTTATTGCAATCTCCTAAAATCAAATAAGAGTCTTACCTTAATTTAATAACGTCTTATGATATTAACCCTTTTCCATGGACAGATATTGAATGCAAAATTAAGTAGGTATTTAATTTATTTTGTAATATTTCATTTACCTAAACTATACACATTTCTAATTGAATCGTGATCACCATAGACACACATCATCAGTGTTATTGGTCAATAAAAAAGCAAGCAGCCGCTCTTTAATTGGCTCTACGACACTGCAACTGAAACACATAAAAAATATTACATATAAAAATATTACGAGCCTTCCTTATCTTAACCTTCACTTTATATGTTTCTTTTATTACTTATTTATTGACTAATAGGCGATGGTGACCATTTACCTAGTCTTTCCTCTTATCAAGTAGGTATCTCGTCCGCTGTGTCGTCAGCTCTTTGTATGTTAACTAAAGGTCAAGGATATCTAATTGTCCAAACTATTATCCGTCTAAGCTCATAAATTTAACTTACAGACACTTACGCCCCAACTTAGAGTCACTAACGGTTACATAAATCACTCCTTAGTACAAAATTAGTATGGTGATTCTTTACTAAGGAGCGATTAAAGTAACCATGACTCTGAGTTGGGGCGTTAGTAATTTTACTTAATTTTGCGCTCGTTACAAAAATTCCACTAATGATATCATTTGAAAAACGACAAATATGGAGTAAGTAAGCTGTTCTGGTGTTAATATCGCGTGAGCCCGCGTGATTTATGAAGCTGCGCGACGACCCGTGACTGCTACAGATCCGGGCATTATCTGCGACACTAGCATTTACACTTATTGAAATAACCACCGCAATCTTCGCCTTATTGTATTTTCGAGACACTTATCTACAGCGCTAATGGTAAGATGTCATTGTGAGGAACACTAATGGATGCGCTTTTACTCAATATAGGTATTTACCTTAACACGAACACGGATATGGAAGCAAATTGAAAGTAGTTAATTTGTTCTTAATGTGAGAATTAACTCAGAAGAAAATTTAATTTAATGTAAGGCCCCATCAGTTTTTGTGTCAAAGACCTGATACATCCACCTGATTACCAATTAATTAAGGCGACGTTACTCCTACGATTCGTAAGCCCCTTTTGGAAAACAAAGTCTATTCTATCTAGGTTATAGGTACTACATAGTACATAGTGGTAAAGTTCTTGCTAACTTGACACACCCCTTCGTATTCTAAAACGAACCGTGAAATGTTATAAAATGTTTTGGTTTCATTAGGATAGTCATTTAACAACCGGTTCCACCGATTTCCATGACCAAAACTCGGCGAAGCTTCGAGTTTTATTCACTGTTCTGTTTATCCATGAAAATACAAAACCTAGTCGTATTCATCAAGTCTATGAAATCCAAACGCTTCCAAAGCCTATAGTTTTACAATAAAGTGACAGCGGTTATTGAATATTCATGGTGTCCCATTGAATACGTGAGCGTGGTAGAGACAAAGCGTGATATCACCGCGGGCCGGTTTGACGCAAGCCGTTGTAAATCGCGCGGGGCGGGGCCAATCGATACAGGCCGCGATAGCCGCGCGTGATTTACCTACCAAATAATAAAGGAATATATCCACGAATCGCCCGCTCTTATCGATAATTAATTCTATAATATTCCATCCGATGTTAATTAACCTGACCAGAAAAGATGCGTTTATTTATCGATGAGTAACTTTGATAATTTAGTGATAAAATCTATCGGACTGGGAATAAAAACGAGTTTGTAGTTTGGAGTTTGGAATGAATGTGGAAGACGAAGAAGCGAGGAGGGTCGAACGGAGACGGGCGCGGCGTCATGCAGCCTACACACGACGGAAACGTACCGCTCATGCATTATTCAAAAGCGAAGGCAAATACAAATAAATAGGCACGAAATAAATACAAACAGGCTGAATGGAGTCACGGCGGTGGGCGGGGCCGCGCGACATAAATATCGGCGTCATAGCCGCGGCGGATATCTGCCGGCTATTTCGGACGCGGACGCCTTAGACCTCGGCTACTTTATGACACTCAACAATCCCACATGTTGCTAGACACTTACACTAATGTGATAAATGATCGTTTGTTATTTATATCTGTTACCGGAAATCTGTATAATGCAGGTATTCAATACAATCCCTAGGCAATGTATAAAATATCTGGCTTGTTCGGGCAATGTATGAAATGATATGAATATTTTTCTCCATTATATATTTTACCTAGGTAATTCTGCATTTCCCAACTACTGTACAGAATAGGTATCTGCAGTTCCATCGGGAAAGTACAAATTAGTGTTATGTATACTTTAACTTATAAATTAGTGTTATGTAACTTTTAGACAATATAAATGTATTCAAAAAACCTATTTTTTTTCTTCACTTGTAGTAAAAAGTAATCTAGACGATATTCGATAAACAAGGAATATGAACGGTTATAGATTTAAAAAAAACAACCAGGGTAGGGGAGCGGGGGGCTAGTTGTTACAGAGGTAAGAAGTTACATGCATTTTTTACCGGGATTTTAAACTTTTTGGTGGACGTAATTGGACTCATTTGTTTTCTTATAACATCGTGCATTACATAAAAACGATCAGTGACCCGCCAAACGCCAAGCTGCTAGGTTGTGTGCATGTGTCTCGATTTCGACCAAGTACGTAAAAAAATCCTTTACGAAATTTTTGATTCCTGATGTATATATATTTTATTTTCTCAAAATTTTTAACCTTGAACGTTCATAATATATCTACCTTTAATTTGCAATATTGTTTTTTTCTACTGTCTATATCCATTAATGTTGACTTCAATTTATATTAAAAAACGTGCCATGGGGCAGGTAGTTACAATTTTTTGGGGTAAGTTGTTACATGTAACAACTTACAACTTTCAAGATTTTTTGTGACAAACTGCAAGGCTTACTCTAAAAATATGAATTTACTGCTTCGCGCATATAGAACATTAACGAAACAGGTGTCACGACGGTACAGAAGCCTAAAAAATAGTTGCTGCCCGTGGTCAAAAACAGGTCGGTGCGATCACATCTGCCGAAGGAGGAACACTTATAACACTTGCATGGCTATAAATGCTGCTGCAAATCCATTCAGTTCCGCCGATGTTCCTGTTTCCCAGAATAAGATACACAGATCTTTTTCTTCGAGCTGGACCATCAGATGCAATTCTTCGGGATGGATGACGGAAGTACAATTTTTAAAATTGATGGAACATTTCATTCGACATGTCAAGCCTTCCCCTGAACAGCCTACTAAACTAAAAGTAAATTTTCACGTCGTTGAGAAAGTTATGAGTGTTATGTTATTTTTCTACAAAAAAAAAAACTTTAAAAATACAATATAGATATTATAATTACTCTTAAATGTTAAACGACTGTTTAAAGTGTTCTCTTTTGCTTATAGCGTTTTGAAACATTAAAAAATGATTTATCATTGATGATTTTGTTTATTTATCTACCATAACATCATGCCCCGAAGATGTAACAACTAGCCTGGAAGGGGGGGGTAAGTTGTTACAATCGACATTTTTGATTAAATTGTCCATTGTGAAAAAAATACATAAATTTTAATAACTTTTCAATCAGATTTTAATAGCTGAATAGACATACTAAAGATAAATGCAATTAAATGTATAAATTATTTGATAGATTTTGTTGTATTGACAATTATCTAAAAATTGTAACAACCTGCCCCCTGCTCCCTACATTAATCTAACTACGCGACTTATTTAATTTCGTGATGTTAATTAATTCCAGGCCCTCTGTGGAGCTCTGTGTGTGGATGTAAAACTCCTACTAACCAACCAGTAAAAGACGTCATGGAACTAAACTGACAACTTTATCTCGCAATAAAACATGAAACGCAAGCAGCACTAGGATACAGAATAATGATAATAGTCGTTTAAATGTTGCATTAATAAATAATGAATGAAGTGAACCAGTCGCAAGCAGGTAAAAATAATCGTATTATCATACGATGTTGGGTCCATTGGTTATCGTAAATTACATAATTGTTTTATTATCTACTTGTGGCTTTATTTACAGCGTCATATTATTCTCTCTTATGACCTGCGTACCTAGCTGAGGAACTTTTATCCTCGGAAGAAAAATTACGCTCTGAAAACATATCGACGATTGAAAGGAAAAATTGACAAGCGACATTGAGCTAACTTTACAGGAGAGCAGTTTAAAGTTGGAATTTTTAGAATAGAAATCATATTTTTTTTGTAATTCACCTACCGACGTTATTCTTACTGTTTTGGAATCCTTATTTTATCATCTATATTGTGGCATAAACAACAACTTTTCTAAAAAATCAACTTTAAACTGCTTTCCTGTAAAATTAGCTCAATGTCGCTTACCTAAAAATTTTTCCTTCCAAGCGTCGATATCAGTCAGTCCTATTCGTCGGTGTCCTCGCGGATAACGGGGAGTTATGCGTATCTACGTGATACTTTCAGTCCTCGTTGTGCGTTAGTCGATATTAGCCAAATTAGCGTTATATTACAACGGAGACATAAGTATCTCGGGAATTGTCCCACGTCTGCAAACTTAAGACTGATCCAAAGTGCTTGATAGGAAACTTCAAGGGACATAATTATTTCAAAATATTCATAAGATTTTTGTATAGCTATTTGAATTTTTTAAATTCAAAAACACGCATGACATTTAAACTGGAAAGTCTAGAATATTGAAATAAAAATACAATTTGCAATGACCCACTAAGTACTTAAAAATTAATGAAATTCCAATATAATATTTAAAATTCAACACATTATGTAGATATAATCTTTATCATGTATATCTTAAGTGTGCGTCCAATGTGACCGTCCACACTGCAACTACCTTGCAAATTACGTGCAATTTATAACTCAACAAGTAGGTATAGTACATATATTAATATGCAAAATTCAACAGATGACTTCCTTGAATATAGCAATTTTCCTTGGATTGAACCCTAATGATATTTAATTGCTTTATTATGAGAAATCGAACAAAATAAAAATATCATTTAAAATTCAATTTTTTGCAGCGGTTTGTGGAGTAAACTTGTTTGCAATAAATCAGATTGCAACTAAACTAGTTCGTAACAGTTAGCTAAACACCTATGTCAAAAAAACTAGCCAAGTCAAATGTAGAGCTTGAATTAGGTACATGTTCTTGTGACAAAAATTTTAGGATTTTCTACACAGAACTTGACACACATTTAGATCTCAATAATCTTTGTGTTTTTTTAACTTGGCTCTCATTTCACTTTTATGTTTTTAATGAGATAAACCCTACATTGCGCGTGGCCAGACACGTACTTGCCCGGGTTTTTCTGAACAATTTAGTAAGTCATTAGGTATTATGTTAAATGCGTCATATTTTCTGTAAAATAAAAATTTCATATACCTTCCTAATAATTAATTCAAAATGTTAACACATTTTACAAAAAAAAAACATTAAGTGCGAGTTGATTCGACTTTTTTAACCTCGGTTATAACTGCGGGTGAGAAATCAGTGATCCATAGTGTGAAGATGTATTAAATTAGTTCACTTACAATAGGGATGTTGACACTAATTATTAATTAATATAAATTTATGTCTACAATATTAGTGGTAACATTTAAAGGCCTAAAATATGATTCTTTTATTGAAATCAATCACAATAAATTAAATATCATTAGTTTAAAATGTTAAAAATTGTATTCACTGTCACGTGACCTCAAACGCCATTTTGAGAATATGACGTCATTTAATTGGAACAATAAAATTTAATATGGAAATTCAACAAACTTAGTAGACAGATAGTATTGAATATAGTTTAAATAATAATAAAAAAAATTAATAATAAAATTTTAATTCAGGCATTTTCAGCCAATAAATTGTTAGTAACATTTTTTTCTTAAAAACTAGGGGTTAGTAAATACAGTTAAATCTTAATATACCTATCTTAATAATATACTAGGGACAAGAGTGAGCGTTTCCGTCCCTAGGGCACGGCCGCTACCGCTCCGTTCACATGCAGGCCAATCCAGTGCCGCAGAAACGGAAAGTCCCACCTGTCCGCCAGTGTGCTCAGAATGTTGTTGGTGCTGCCGCGCAGGCGGCTCAACAGTGATGCGCATCGCTTTCTTATGATGGCAAAAAAGTCATCAGTGTGTGCTTCGGCGAACATCCCTGATGCGCTGCAGAAGCGCGGCAGCCCCATCAGCACTCTGAACCCATTATTATATTGCACGCGCAGGACATTGTACGCCCGCTGCGTATAATTGATCCACAGGCTGCTCGTGTAGAAAGATTGACAGTATGCTTTAAAAAGCGTCGTCTTTACTTCAATTGTACAACGAGCAAACCTGCGGGCCAACATATTACATCGGACGGCCAACGCCCTGCGCTCCCTCTCAATATCCACGATATCTTTAAGATCATCGGACACCCAGTGGCCCAGATACTTGAAAAGTGAGACGCGCTTGAGAGGAATTCCATTCAGCGTCACGGGCAGTGTATTTGTACAACGCTTAGAGCCCGCTCTGAAAATCATGAATTCGCTCTTACTTTCATTGTATCTGAGCCCATGGTCCTCCGCATACTTTTCACATATCCGCAATAATTTGCGCAAAGCTCCAATCGACGGACTCAGCAACACCATGTCATCCGCGTAGCTAATATTGTTAATACACACGCCATCCACGTGACATCCGACACCAGTGCTGCTGAGCTCGTCGATTAGACGGTTCACATATAAGTTGAAGAGCTTTGGAGACGTGATCCCCCCTTGTCTCACTCCGCACTTCAACCCATACCCGTCCGAGTAGGAGCCCGCCCACCTTACTGTGTTGGTTTGATGTTTATACCAAGATCGCAGTATCGATATTACATCAGGTGGCAGATCGGTCTCCCTCTCCAGCTTCTCCCACAGTATTTTATACGACACTAGGTCGAATGCTTTAGACAAATCTAAGTAACAAGCAAAAACAGGCGTATTCCTATATGTGTAGTACTGAACGGTTTGCTTGAGAGAAAAAATAGCACTCTCTGTAGATAAGTTCGGTCGAAAACCGAACTGTGCATCGCTTAGCTTGATGTGTTTGTCCATGTATCCATCAAGCAAACCGTCCAGCACCTTTGCAATCACAGTAGCCAGTGATATTGGCCTATAGTTTGACATGTCTGACACATCACCCGTTTTATTTTTAACAATAGGCACTACAATAGTACGAAGTAGATCACCAGGCAAGTGTGAGTGACTCATACACAGGTTAAAAAACAGGGATAAAACCCTTGGCAGGTGGGCTCCAGCATGTTGTAAGTGCTCTATGCTAAGACTATCACATCCCGGTGATCTACCTCGCACCATACCCTTTATTATACGTGCTACATCTTGAGCTGAAAACCTAGTGGTTAGACTTATAGGTTGCCTTATAG
Organism: Thymelicus lineola; assembly: GCA_963932265.1. Lineage (NCBI taxonomy): Eukaryota > Metazoa > Arthropoda > Insecta > Lepidoptera > Hesperiidae > Thymelicus > Thymelicus lineola. The sequence goes on from OZ010686.1 coordinate 12,033,147, forward strand.
GCTTCTCATCATACTCCATAGCACTCACAGGTGCAAGAGGAGATTCAATGTTAAAATGCTTTTGAAAAGCATTCGCTATATCTCTGGGCTCACACAAGCCAGCAACGCTCACAGGAAGGCCAGGTCTAGGATCTAATTTGTTTGTAGATTTCCAGAAATGTCTAAAGTCCTTTTTGGTGTGATATTTAGCAATAATATCCATTTTAATTTGTTGCTGGTTGTTCTGACACCACCGTAACTTTGACCTAAAGATCCTTCTGGAATCTACCATATCATTATAAATATGCCCAGTATTAGGTTTCCCAAACAGTAACCAATTTTGAAAACAAAACCGAGCCCATCTATGAGCGTCTAAAGACGTCACGTGACGTTTTTGGTGGGAAATTTTATAGTGATTTTTATTTATCAATTTTTGTTTTTAAATTGAAGATTATTATTTTTATAATATTTTTTTCGTGAATATTGATGTTCTATCTATAAAATAAAATTGAATCCTAAAATTAGTCAACATCCCTATTAGATGGTCAATAGTCACTAAACGCGGTTTCCTATAGCCTGGTATACCTAGGGATTACTACGATATTAATATAACTTACTTATCTTTCACAAATGGACTCCGGGGGTTTATTGACAGTAACTCAATAACTTGGAAGGTTATACGTCAGAATAAAAAAATGTATGTGTCACCTGAATAAAATTACAATAAAATACTTATTAATAAAATAATAACGCAAATTAAAACAAATAAGTTATTGCAAGGTGCTTTCGTTACTTCGAATATAATCATAATAATAACTTGGTGGTTACGTGATTTAATGGAACATAATTGGCAGGTAATTTGCGGAACATAAAATTTTAATTGAAACGCAGAGTCCATTTCGCTATGACCCGAGCGAGAGCTCAACGTCGCCCACTTGTCCGCTGCTCATAAATTGCACGAATCGCCATAAATTGCGCGAATCGCCATAAATTGCGCAAAATCGCCAATTACAAGGATGATGTCGGGAGCGAGGAGCGATACGACTAAGTACAAGAATATTTGCGCTTACAAAGTGCGAATATAAACTTAATTCCAACCTCTTTAAGACTGGGCACGTGTCATATGAGCTGCAACATTAAATATAGTGCATTTGTATTATAGGATTTGTAATTTAATACAAATTAACAATCATATCATTAATATGAAAGTTGTTGATGCCGGAAAGTGAAGAGAGGAGACCATATTTTGTATTGGAAATGAAGATATATAGTACTTACTCAATACGCGTGTTTTGAACTAGGTATGTCATAATTCATTTTTGGAACGAAGTTCCTTATCGCGCGTTATGAAAGGGGGCTAGACGGAAAATTTTCTTACGAAAATTTGCCACGATACTTTTTGAAGTGATTCAGAGAGTTTTACAGAGATGGCGCTGTACAACTTTCTGAATCACTTCAAAAAACAATACTTAAATCGAAAGGAACTTCGTTCCATCCGGGTGTCCCTTGACACCTCTCATTTTAGTGTAGTTTAATTGGATTGTGATCTGACGGATAGTTATGATAATACTCTGAACTTATTTTTTTGCAATCATAATTTGCAAATAACAAAATAAATGTATTGACATTTAGATGTACAGGGACATTCTTCTTCTAAGAATGTTATTTATTTATGATTCCCTAGTAATCCTTCGGTACCATCTTTAGCCTAAACAGTTTGAACCTGTTTAGGCGGCTGTTGAGGCGGAACTCCAAATTTTTATTGCATGGCAAAAAATTTACTATCGTTTCTATCCTTATTTTTTATAGTCTTGGTTCCAAGTTTATAGTTCTTTTGGCCTTAGTTATCAACTGAAATAATAATATGGATTTATTCGAAATGATTTAAACATTTTATCAATAGCATCTATTACAACCTTGCTGGTACCACTTACTATTAGATTTTCAAAATTACAAGTCAAAGTTAGTTATATAACCAAAAACTATTTCACGGTTTAACTAGGTTCGCTTAAATAATTTATTTTTTGGTCGGCAACGCATTGGTGATGCCTTTGGTGTTACTAATATCCATGGGCGAAGGTGGACATACCATCAGATGGATCGTCAGCACATTTGTCAACTAATCTATACTAATATTACTAATATTATAAATAAAGAGGAAAGATTTGATTGTTTGTTTGCATTGAATAGGCTCCGAAACTACCGAACCGATTTGAAAAATTCTTTCACTGTTGGGAAGCTACTCTATCCTCGGGTGACAAAGGCTATATTTTTTTTTTACTATTTTTCCCGAAGTGAAGTGAGGGTGATTTCCTAGTTAAGTATATAATATTAATAAAAGCGCAGAGTAACTTGACGTCGACATTTTAAAATTGTGATTAAATTAATACTTTAATTAAATCCATTTTCGCTAAGCTCCGACTCATTAAAGCAGTAAACATTACCCTCTGTTGACCTTTAGGGTTGTAATCCGCAAAGCTAAATACATAATGATGCCAATTTAGTCTTAAAATTTTAGCACGAAAATCTCATCAAGTCTGGAATAATATTGTCCTTTAAAACACGAAGTCCTTCGCGGACGGGATCGCTTGAATAAAAGGCAGTGTTATTATGTTGGTAAAACAAAATTCCCCATAATGGCCTCATTATGTGGCGAAAATTGCCCAAGAGCTTTTTTGTGCGGTGATATAAATGTATTTGTAATAGCGTTTTAGAAATATTGCGAGGAAACGGGTCAGGAATCGGGCGGCGCCTGATTACAGAAACTTAATTTATTTTCGTCTCAAAAAAACCTCAAATTGTCTGAAGCGCCGTGGGAAACGACCCTGTCGCCAGCGGCCTCCATTACGTCGTTATTTTCTATTAGATTTTATATTAAATCGATGATTAATTTGAAATCGATAATAACGAACGAATGAAAGCTTCGAGTCTGTACCTATTAAGTATTGTGAAACAATCAATTTAATTCGGTTATCATGATAATTAATTTATAAAGTTCTTAATCGTGACTTCGATAACTGGAATAAAATCATGAAATGATAGATGGTGATGATGATGCTATTAAGATATTCGTTATTCTATGAGTATTTATAGCAGTTATTCTCCCCATACACAACGATTAATATTTTAACAAACAATTTTGTAAAAATATGTGTCATGCCAATCCTCACTGGAGTAGCGTGATGGAGTAGGTATGCTCTAGAGGAGAGACCCGTGCCCAGTAGTGGGCCATTAATGGGTTGAAACCAACGTGTCATGTTAGTAAAATGATATGTTACAATGTTTACAATAAGTTCTTTACATATTGATTATTCATTAACTAACACTTCACTATAAATATTCTTCTTTCGTGACACATATTATTATAATTTTACAGAGTAATTAACACGATAACATCGGTCTGTTTTAATGTGTTATCGCCTTAAATAGAAAAAGCATTTTATAGACGACCAGGTGCCTTACCATGAACTCTAATAAAACGTGACATGTTCAGGACTGGTCAGCATGTAGCTAAAACCTGACAGGCGTGAATTTCGTACCATGAACGTTCACCTGATGGCCTGCAATGCCTCTACTTCTGTCCGGCATCTTAGTCTATGACCTGCGCGGTACAACGTAGTGTTTAAGTACTCTGTGCACGGTACAAAATTTGTTTTATTTAGTTCGGAAATAGAGCGTTTTATCGGTTTACCGGTTTTCAAATCAATGCGTAATATTGATGTTTTAAAAAATTTAAAATAACAATCTCAATCGAAGATTTTGAGATTTGTTATATAAACTTAACGGTCGTTATTTATTAAACTTAAAAACCGTTCGTTCTCTAAGATTACCAAAAAAATTATCGCTATGTGATGCCTTCATTTTTGAACGTAATCTTACAACACTTGACACTTGACACAGTGGCATGTCCAAATGTCTAATAAAATGTGTTAAAATTGTTAAGTGCAATTTTGAATTTTTTAACGTATTTTCAAAGAAATGAAAGATATTTATTTTGTGATGGTGGTGCATTTTCATTTTCATGAATGCCTGTAGGTCACAAGTCGAGGCGGATATTTACCTACTGTAATAATATGTAATTTATGTTGAATTGGGTTGGAGATGGGAACTTGAGTAAGAAAGTTGTTGAAGCCGTGTCAGTGTACGGCTACATCAAAAGTAAATGCGTTCGATGACGAGCACCCAGCGATCAAAGGGGTCCACTGGAGACATGAGGGCGGAGGCGCTCGAGGACGAGCGCACGTCAGGATAGCTGTGCCGGCGAGCGACCTCTTTGGTTCTACGACGATCGATTGATACAGATGCTGATGATGTCATACGAGAAGAGTTATGAAGAAAAACTAAATATTTAGAATATGGACTATGTCACTTTATTTAGAACATTATACCTAATACGTACATAGGATATTCTAATTCTATCATTGATCACGGAGTAGTAGAGATTGTTATCGATGTAAACGTTAGGATAACTGAAAATATACTTATCTTGGTGCAAAGCAAACGGAATATTATTGAATAACCATTATCATATAATACCTTTTCTTCCACATTTATAAAAATATATGGTATATGTTTATAAAAATATACTATAGTAATATAAATAATAAATAATTAGACCTTTTTATTTCTTAAATAGAAAATTCAATTTACAATTTCATAACGACTAAAAAGCATGCAATGCAATCTATATTCTATACAAATAATAAAACTGAAGAATCTATCTGTGATTTAGAAATAAATGATTTAAATAAATAAAAAGTCTTCAACTTAAAGTTTTTAGGGTTCGTTAATCCTTTCATTTATCTTAATTCTTGACTAAATTTAATTCAATAATCATTATTAGTTATATATTTCTTTGTTTATATTCCTTTTTTTATATTATACTCTCTTTGTAGAGTAAAGGCTCCTCCATTTTTCTCCACATAATTCTGTCACTCGCTTTATCAATCCATTCTTTTCCCGCTGCTTACAAAATTTCATCGAGCCATCTCTCCGCCGCGGCCGCCCGGCCGTTCTGCCTCTGGTTCTCTTGCCTATAGCTGCCTTCCATGATGTAATCTTTTTGAATGTGGTCTATAGTTGAATACGTACTTATAAATCCTGCTTGCTCTATTGGACGATGCTCTTCGGTGTATTTAGCAAGGCGTTTCTCGAGACAACAACAACAAACAACAGCTGAAAACAGCTTGTAGAGATTAGATTTTAGGCAAGGCAGATTGGTCGATAGCTAATATTTACCAAATACCTAATGTTCTTCAATATCATAAATTTATATTCAAACTGTTTTATATAACAATAACTTACGGTATAAAGAAATTATAAACGAAACAGCTAAAACAGGACAATTAAAGTTACTTTCGGTAGGCTGTAATATTTTGACGTTGACATAGGCCGCTTTCCGACATCAATACGTCAACAATCGCTTCATGGTACACAAATAGCAGGGCAGAAGGAGATTATCGAAGTCACGTGACCGCTGTCCTGTTACGGTCACGTGATCACTGGCTGACCTGTGCTTTAGCTAGGTCATGGTAGGATATAGCAGGACAGCTCAATTATTGGCTAATATTGGCCTGTTTTAAGATGTCATGGTAAGCCCCCAGTAACTTTTTTGTTATAGTGCCAAAACCTGTCAGTCAAACGTTTCGAGTTTTTTTAATGTAAATAGCCGACAATTTAGCAGACCCAGGTGGATTGTAGTAATTGGTCACTGACAAGGGCATCAGTAACATCAAAAGCATTCTTTACAAGATCCAGTCATGTTGCAAGGAATATTTCGCTTATTGCTAGAGAAGATGGTAGCTTTAGGCAGGCTGGTAAAGAATTTTTACAGATTCAATCGGGAGTTGTTACTCCAGCATTGGATCTTTCCAATAGGAACTATTGCTTCCACAGTAGATTCCCCACAATCAGGAGAGTTTTACTCCGAAAAGTCCCCATCCTACAAAAAAATCTTATTTGTCCCTTGAAAATAACCATTTTACAAAACATAACCCACAATTATATTTATATTAATCTTCTAGACATTCAAAAGAAAGAAAGCCATAACATTCTACCCCGCTTAGCCAAGTAGATTGGCTAGATGAAAAAGTCTCAAGCAAGTATCCTTCCGATATTTTGTTTCACCAACCAAAGAGATAATTCACCAATATGCACCGGAGATGCGTGGAGACGCATTTGTTATCTATACGATTATTGGGAGACTAATCCATACTGAGGCGATATGAGTATACTCTAGATATTAGAGTATACTTAAGGCCTCCTCAATTATAAGGACATACTCCCTGCTGGTATGCTCCGTAGTAGGCTGTAAACGGATTTAATCCAAGTGATATCTAGCTAATTAATAAATATTATGCACATAATGTAACATCATTTGAAAATTCTAAAGTACATGCAGGTTTCGAACTCGGGTCTTCTGAGCACCAACATTTAAATTAGGCAGTCTACTTACATGCTGTAAGACGCCCAATCAATGAGTATTATAAGAATAAAAGGTGGCGCCAATTGGCGGCAATAAAGATGGTGAATGTTAATGAATCGATTCGTTGTGTGATGTGTCATAAAACGAGCCACTGGTTCGGGTGTCGCGGGCGCTGCGCCCCGGGGGGCCGAGGGAGCCCTAATTGATTTGTGCCCCAGGCCACAATCAAAACAGATCGTATTTTATAAGACGTATCCTCAGAGGGAGAGGGTGCGTAGGAGATGGCAGTAGCTGATTGCGTATTAGTTGTAAAGACTTTAGGTTTGATTCCTGACAAACTTTTTTTAAGTGTGTTTATTTTGACTAATAAAATTAATAATTTTTGTTTCAATATCTATTTGATAACCATTACTCGAGTTGGTAATCAAGCTGTCTGTCTGCTTAAGGGTTCCAGATACATTCCCCGACCGGGACATTAATAATGTGATCAATATAAATTACGAAGGTTTCAGGTATTGGTTGTTCCTTTAATTTTAAAAAAATTCCGTTCCGATCATCATAGTTAGTGGTGTGTATACATACTTTATATTTAGTATTTATGGATTGAAAAATGGCATATCAATTTTCTTAATCCTTGTCTGTAGTAAACCTTCATTTATTTACGTGTAACTCTTTGATCGTCGATCCTTTAACCATCTGTTCCAGTATGCATGACAGTTAGTTATTAATTATACAAGCAGTTGTTTTTAATCGCCTTGTCTATTTAACCTATATTTAGTTAGTGCAGGAATTAATAAAATTGTATAAAAATTACAGAGTGAAGCTACTTGGTAAGTAATCGAAGCTGTTGCAAATTCTAATGTGTTCAATGATCAAACACAAGAAAATCAAATGATCATTTGATAAATAGTCCCGGGGTGCGGCCCGCTTCGTCGCGCTCGTAATGCGGTCAACTGGCGTACTTTTCATATTGCCTAGGGTTGTCAACTTTTAAGTTAAAAAGTATTCATATTTTGGTCAATTTACTAAACTTAATTGGTAAATTAATGATAGACATAATTGTCAAACAGTGGTAGACATGAAAAAATGAAATGAAAGAAATGTTAAAATGAAATGATATATGAAAAAAATAATTTTCTAAACTTAAGTATTATTATTAATAATAACAATAATAAAGCAAGAACAAATAACATATTAGGATAAATTGCAACAAGGTCTAATGTTATTCAAAGCATAGGTAGGCATAAAAAGAATAGTTATACAGCATGCATCAAATCAGATAAATTTCTTACGATCCAAAATACTAAAATATTCACAAACACATAAGACACTTTTAGATTCATCGTGGAACAAACCGAAGTCGCAGCCCTATTTGCGCGTATCATATTAGGTGCACCCTTGATGGGAACAAGTCGAGTACGCCATGCGCCATCCGATGGGAAATTATCGCTTCCCCACTCGGTTACGCTCCGTTTATGTACTCGCATTTGGGTTTAGTGGCGATGTGTTTAGTTAAGGTTGAGGGTTTTAGTGAAAACAGGTTCAAACATACCAAACACCAGGTTAATGTAATTATAGTATGGTTTGTTCTGTAATCTGAGGTATGGTACAATTCAATATAGGTATGCACGTACACCCATAAAGCTTCGTTAAAAATAATGGTAGATACATTAGTATTTTTATTAAGTGGTAAAATTATATTTATTATAATGGTACTATAATAAATATACATAGATAAGTTATTTATTTACAGACGGGTGAATGTTATAAGACTGTTGCCACTGTTCCATTCTATGATTCCTGGTATGTGGATTCCAATATAAATTCGTAAAATCATAATCATATTTAAATTTAAGAGTGGGGTGCCAATCTCTTGAATGAAGGCAGGTAATAATGAATCTTGCATAAGGAGTAAGAACCGTTTTGTTCAGCTAGTGGTATATTTACTTTAACTATATACTGAGATTGAGAGTAATAACCTGAAGGCATTGTTTCATTCGATGGCTTGAACATAATTTAAGTAGCAAGGATAATTGCAAGGAACCTTTGGGGATTTATCGTAAAAAACAAACAAATTTTAGTATTCAGAATTTTTCAATAAGAACACTTCGCTTGCTGAGCAGTGATACGAAGCAACGAGCAGTAAATAGATCTGCTCATTAATCAAGTCGTTTGATTCGAGGGAACTCTCAGCAATAAATCTCCTCGCCAACTGCATTGCAGTACATTGTATACCGGCTGAAAAATTGCCGATTGAAATAAACATGCCACATTGATCACGCCCACTACGGTTTTGTTATTCTTAGACGGTCCAGGTAGTATTATTATTTTTTTCAGATGTACATGAGAAATTTTATCTTTTGCTTTATGGTCTTTTAGAAAATCGAACATATTTAAATTAGTAATTGAATTTAAAATATATATGTTAAAAAGTTCCTTAGATATGTTAAATCCGTTTCTCCTTTATCTCGAACATTATCGCTTATTATACACTTAGGGTTGTTAGATAGTCGGGATTCGTCTGGATAGTCCCAACATTTCACATGATGTCCAGACAAATCCCGACAAAATACAAGTAGGTACAAGTCTCGACAAAATACAAAATATCCCGACAAATCCCGATTTTTTGAACTTTTGTCCAGATATTTCAGTCTTGCTATCTGGCAAACCTATATCCAGTTGACATAGTTTCGTATCCACTATGTCGGTGTTGGTACATACGGTCACATAATGTAGCCAGCCAGTCCGAGCGCTCACGCAGGCGGCCATTGTATGCAAATTGCGGGTCGCAGGTCATTCGTCGCTGGTCGCTTTTACCAAGCCTCACCGACCTTCTCTTTTTCTTAACATTCTTCACACAAACCAGTTCAGTCCCGAATATTCTGGAATAAATAAATTATTTATCAGTCTTTTACTAGTAACCGTCCTTGCTCCGCGCCGGGAAACCTATGCCATAATACCTACCGACTCTATAAGAATAAGACGTTATTTTTTATTAATTTGTCTTTTGTTATAACCGCATCCAAATCAGTAAGGCATTTTCTGAGGTTAACGGAAACAGTGCATAAAGAAACAGAGAGATCTTTCATGAAATATCTTTTAGTTTGAAGTCAATATTAACAAAGTTTCATTTGACTTCAAAACTACATTTAGTTCGCACGTATGCATTTGCCGTCTAGGTCTGGTAAAAATATGATTTCTTATTTGCATTTGATTATATCCCCTAGGTACTGTATTTATTGACCACTCTAACGTCTCTACCAAATATCTTAATTAATTTATATAACGATTATGGACAAAGATCATGCAGTTTGAAATATGAAGCTCTTTGCCATATTTGCCTTCTGACCTCACCTGATGAGTTCCATTCCTGGTCGGGGTAGATATTAATGTGACAGGCAAATGTTTATTCGTGTATCATTAGCGTCTGTGATGTATCATTTGTGTGTCAATACCACCCGCAGCACATGGAATTCTAGTGCGGGGGTGAATATGTGACCGACATATTCCGTAACAAGCAATGAAACGAACGATAAAATATTTCTAATTTAAATATAACTCTATATTATAGTATTGCAAATAAATAATGTTCTAGATTAATCTATTATATATTCTAGATAAACCATTTGAAACACGAATCACATTCGATGTTTACTCATTTGTAGTGTTGGTGAGCTATTCTCGTGTGTGTAGCATGAATGGGCGCGTTTCGCCGAGTCATGACGGGAATTCCATTGTGTCTCGGAATCACGAAACACGAGAACGACACAGCACTATGTGTCACGACACGACACTGATTGTGAATGAATAGGGGTCAAAGATCGGCACGTACTGCCCCGATATTACTAATATCCTGTCTCAAATCATACATTACACCACTAACAACATGTCATACAAAAACAAATTTGACAGAAATGACGTGTTACAATTTCACCGTCAATTTATACCGCCTTCACACGTGATAAACAAGACGGAGATCATAGAATTATAACGCCTATTCTAATACGAAGATAATTAGTCTCAAAACGATTGCTTTGATTTGTCTATTTCTAAGGTATTTTAACAGCGACACATCTTCATCTGAAATTTTTTTTACTAACAATATTTAATACTTTTTCAGTGCTTACAATATCTAGCTACCCAATAAAAGTGCCACATCCTTGACATTTCATAGTATTATTTAATTAAATGAATAACACAATTATTTTCGCGCGTTGTGAAAGAGGGCTAGACGGAAAATTTCGACACTTTTAGATTTTGCGAATGACGACACTTTTTTTGAAGTGATTCACAGAGTTTTACAGAGATGGCGCTGTACAACTTTCTGAATCACGCTATGTTTTTTTACTTATGTTACTGCCAAAGAATCTCAACAGCGTGATTCAGAAAGTTGTAACTAGTTGAAACTAGATGGCGCTGCACAACTTTCTGAATCACGCTGTTGAGATTCTTTGGCAGTAACATAAGTAAAATAGGAAATATCGAAAGGAACTTCGTTGCATCCGGGTGTCCCTTGACACCTCTCAAGTTTTTTTTGTTTGTATAATGGAAATGTGAACCTTTATTTCAATTTCATTAAATACTTAAGCCCCAACTCAGAGTCACTAATGGTTACTTTAATCGATCTTTAGTAGAGAATCACCATACAATTTTTAAGTAACCATTAGTGACTCTGAGTTGGGGCGTAGTATCACATAAATATTGATAACATACATTACTTTCATTTGTTAGTTTGAGAATAATACCACCCGCAGGATACATCGCTTACTATTAAATGAAGTTGATGTAAAGTTATCATAAATCGGCCGTTTCGACTAGTTGATGAAAGTCAAAGTAGGAAAGTTAATTTAATTTTACTCATCGCGATCTTAAACATTGATAACACCCGTATGCATTAAATGTGGTCGATGTTTCTTTCGTGAACACACAATGTTTTTTAGGGCGTTTAATAATATAATACATTTTATATGATTTTAAGATACTAGTTACATAATATCCTTGATATAAAGGTTTAGCTTTTTACACATTTCAATGAATTACTTAAGTACATATAATGTTGAGTACATATAAATTGGGAAAATAATTTGTTATCTACTCATACAAATATAGAATCAATTTATTAAAGATTGTGTTCAATAAATCTTTAATTTATTTAAATCAACCTAGAATAAGGTCATCACATCACTGTTAATGTCAACACACGTACACACACACACGCGCATATATACCCTAAAGGGGACACACGCGACAAAACGATTTATGTCATAAGAACAAAACACAGTGAGACCAGAGTATATTAGCAGCCAGCTAATCTTAAATAAACCCAATAGATAGAACAATATACGCGAACGCAGCTTGGACGGGTCCAGAAATTTACTGTCCATAATTACAGGGTTAGCTCAGTTAATTGCGTACGGCCGCTCCGCTGTGCCTTCTCTGCCCGCTTTTTTGACTAAATAAAAATTGACTAATATTCATAATAAATAATGAATTCTCCTTTCACAGGACTCCGAAGGATTACGGCACATAGATTGTCCGATTAAAGGGCCGACGGCTAATCAAAACGATCGTGACGGATTTAAACATTTTCATTAAAAATTAAATTTTGAATTATGCCGTTAATCAGAGCTTTTCATTATGTTTCAATAAGGATAGCATGATCCAAGAATGTGTAAATGTAAATTGAAAAGCTTTAGCGTTTATCAGCCCTAGACAATAGCTACTTATAATGAGATAGGTAAGATGAGACTACATTCAAATATTACAATAACCTTTTTGTTTATATAATCCTAAGAACTGGATTCTGCTCTGCGGAGATACTCGTATCAAGAAGGCATGCTTATCTAAATTTAGATGGAACAATTTGGAGGAGCAAAAACAGCATTGCATGTTGTTCGTCGTTGCTCGGGGCTCTCCTTATAATTGCAGGGTTTCGTCCAAAAGCCCTCAATTATAAAATAATAGCAGATGTGGATCATAGTAATAACAATTATTATCACTCTCGCTTACCGTCATTATCGTTAAAATATGACCGATGAGGTGGAAGTGCAAATTCTTGGATTCCGGTGATTTACAGACTGCGCGGGATTCTTCGAGACAAGTCAAGGTTTTTTCACTGTGATATATTTTTTTAAGACTAAAATAATTGCCTGCCCCAATACAATCAAACTCACACTTACAGACAATTAGATGCAAGTTGCACAATTACAAAACACAAACGCTTATGAAACGAGAACATACAATATTTAAACAAACGAAATATCGATTTCAGTTAATTTAATTCCAGTGTTTATGGATTTTGAAATCTAATGTTTATACCGCAGTTTATTCGATCATATATAATGCTCGAAGTATCTGGTAATGTGGTGATTATTCAAATTCTCCAACAAGTGGACGACTCCGCCTCTTTGCAGTCGCAATCTTAATAAAGACTTCCTAGGTGCACTACGAACATATTTTATTTTTATGAAATATCATTCGCCGCATATAAACTTAATTAAAGACTGTGTTTAATTAAAATTCAACGAAAACTGTTACACGATACCAGATTTATGTGGGAAGGAATACAATTGTTTTCTGCGTATTTAAATAGTAAATCAATTCGTTCTTAGAACTAAAAACACTATAAAAGTAAACTATATGTAATTTATTTAAGTAGCAGTACTTATCGCAGTTGTAGCATAGTCAATATTGTTAAAAGATGAAATTGATCTTATAATAGGGTCTTCTCAGAAATATCCTAGATCGTGTTCGCAAGCGACGCGGATATACTCGCGAGGCTTGCTGGCGCAGTGGCGGAGTAATATTTCCAATTTCCATGGCGTACGTCCTATCCTCCCGTCATTACTTCGGCAGCTCCATCGATTAATCATTGCTCCTCTACCGGATAATTCGGCGGTTGATTTACTGAAAAGCAACATATTATTACGGGATAAATCTTTATCTAGAAAAGCTAAGAAGGTCTAAGCGCGCCTCTGATTTACGATGCCCCCGGCCATCGCCGAGTGGCGTTTGATTTGTGATTCCCGGAGAACTTTGTTGTTCTCATCTTTAGTTGAATTTTAATGAATGACTCTCAAATTATACGGTTTAGAGTGTAATTATGCGTTGGAAAATCTTTGATTTTATTGCTTTTGAAAGATTTTATCTGTAGCAGTGAAAAATATCATTGTGTGTTCCTTTTCAGACCCCACTTATTCTTCTACAGCGTAATTCATTTCCAATTTGTATCTGTCTTGATGGAAATTTGTATTGTTAAGATTAATAGCCAAATTTTGGCGATTCATAATATCAAAATCGAACTGAAGTCGATAAGTGGGAGACCTACCCCTTGATATTGGCGAGGCAGTTGCTTGCGCAGATATGATCATAATTTATAGTGGGTTTGCTACACTTCGCCTTTCCTCGTTTTTATTCTAATGTTAAACTGAGAACTTATCTGAGTCGATATCCTTTACTAAAGTAATACCTATAATTGTCATTCAATTCGTCACAAATTAATTATGTGGTTGAAGTAAATACTTAAAGCTCCTGTCGATCGATTGAGAGATTTATCGGAGGTAAAGTGGTTTCATTAAGAAAAGACGGACCTCGCTATTTCTGCCAAAGGTTTTTGTACCCTACATCCTTAGTTAATTATGTTTAGCTACTTTACTTTGTAAGCAATTTATTCCAAAATAGTTATGGTGACACATTCGGCATTCGCAAACAAAGTTTGATCGTCATGTCGCTAAGTTACTTGGCAAAATCAATAGTTAATGATGGAATATACTCATTTTAAGAACGAATTTTCATAAGGATTCATTGCTCTTTCAAATTTGCAATTTTATTATGTCTAGATTGATGGGGAACTAACTAAACTAGTCTAACTATTGCTTCTTATAATATGAAGAATTTGATAGGTATAAAATTAATATTATTTCCTCTTTTAATAACTATGGTTGTTTTTGCTTCTATATCTTTTATATTTTAAAGCCTAATCCTCTCCCAGTCAGTCATTTACTGAAATAAGTCTGTTATTACGAGATGGTATAGGTACAATGTAGAAAATTAAAATATTCAATAACTGGTTTATCCTAGAAAATGCAGAATGCATTGATATCAGATTGATCGGTAGGTTACGTAGCCACAAAATGATTAATAATAATTAATTAATAAATCTATCGCCGAGCCATCTCGAGTATTAAGAGGCGTAGTCCATCGGGGAAATTAATGAAGTCTTCCTCAGAATATTTCGCGGTTTAATAGATGCTATTAATTTTATCTCAACAACAGAACATCTTTACGCGACGACGCAGCCATTTTATCTCAGTATCTCTAGTTGAAATTAATGTTTAGATTTAGAAACCTGTTATTATGGAACCGTATCATTTACCTATTGGTAACTATTTAATTGCTATTTTTCTTCTGTGTTATATTATGTACAATTTGCATTATTTCTTTACATACCTATGTCACATTCTACACATGTACCTTAACGAAACACGGCAACGTTAATGAAATTTCAGGAAAGAAACCTAATTTTTTCACCAATGTGTGGAAAAAAAAATCATTCATAAATTCCTTTATATTTAATAAATAAAAGCGATAAATTTTGCCAAAATAAGGTATAGGTACTAGTAAATACCTTCATGTATACAGAACAACTGATGGTAGCTTTATATATTCAATTCTCTGTCAGCGAGAGAAACTAAATTCATGATAGCAACAATGTGCCGAAAGGAGAAGCAGTAAACGGTTGCGAGGCCGCCCTTCGTCAATGCAAATCTTTAAGCGCAGAGTAAGTATTCAATAAAATATTTCAGTCGTAAAGTGATGTTCCGCTCGACGAGCAGCATTCATCACAAAAAACGTCGAGTGGAAGCTTCGACAAGCTTACAAAAGCTCGTAAAAGCTCTCGACTATTACGTAGTTATTGTTATAGGGTGGAAACACCATTATTACACGGCTTTGCTGGTTTATTTTGTTGTTGGGCGCGCACCGACCGTTGCCGCGATGCCGACGCTGTCATGAGCGCGCCGACGCGCCTCCGTTAGTGTACCTAGCCTTTTATAAGCTGATTCGTTCATTGCATTTGCATAAAATAAACTGCATGAGGTTTAAACTCGAATACAAAATACAACATTCTTACTATGAATTCTTCTGGATCGCAATGAATTTGATAAATGAGTTTAACTACATAATAAATGGTAATAATTGAAGTACTTCAACGCTATTGTTCGTAACGCGTTACTG
Organism: Thymelicus lineola; assembly: GCA_963932265.1. Classification (NCBI taxonomy): domain Eukaryota; kingdom Metazoa; phylum Arthropoda; class Insecta; order Lepidoptera; family Hesperiidae; genus Thymelicus; species Thymelicus lineola. The sequence continues at coordinate 12,048,784 of OZ010686.1, forward strand.
AAAGTAGAGATTACATGTAACCTCGTAAATCAATTATAAAAATTCTGCAATACCCCATAAAGGTGTCCAATTCAAATATCTTCTTTGAACACTTAATGCCTTCTTCACGAAAATATTGAACATGTGTATGTAGACTTATTTCGAGTTCTCTACTAATCCCATTATATTAACAAATAGTGTCGAGGACTGACGTCTCAATATCCAATCCTCAAATGAACATCACTCCATCGATTCTTTGTGTTCAACACTTGCTTTTATCCTACGCAGCGGAAGCATTCAAATGCACTCCTTTATTCCGGGATTAAGCAAAATTTTGCATAGGAAGCGATCGTCAAATGTTCCGTCATTGAATGTACGTGCTTTGAAAATCTATGAATGGAGCTAAGCGGACTACGGCGACAAAGCGTTCGTATCAAAAAGGAGCATCACACGTGTTGTGTTGTGTTGTGTTGTGACTGAAATTTGAACAATGTTTCCATATTGCACAGATTAAATCTGACCGGATAAAATCAAATATGGAATATTGAATTATGTACAGTGTTAACATACTATTTTTTCGATGAAAATTCTCACGGATTGAGAATATTGTTGAGTTGGAATAGTGAGGTTTTACTTCATGTAGTTTTTTATACTTTATAAAATGGTTTGTCTGTAAACAGTAGGTACAGGGATATACTCAACGTGTCTAAAGCCTTGGTGTTATGGGTGTGTAATAGCGGTAATAACTACGTAACAAACTATAACCAATAATCGTCTTACGAAAAATATAAAGCGTATGATTTTAAATTTATATCATCGCGAACACTAAATACATATTTGAAATGCAAACGGGTATGTATTCACGATTTTTAATTGTATACCGATATTTGTAGTTAAATGGATCACCCCGTTACCATGATCCATGTACTTAAACAACATCGGAATAAAACACAAAAAAAACATGATTAAAAGTTTGAATTTAAAATACGTCAAAACTTGTATAAAATCGATTTGAAGAGCACATTGATTTACGGACGATAGGGATGTTGATACTAATTATAAATTAATATGAATTTACGTTTAAAATATTAGTGGTACTGGTAACGTTTAAAAGCCTTAAATATGATCCTTTTATCGAAATTAATCACAATAAATTAAATATCATTAATTTAAATTGTACTCACTCTCACATGATCTCAAACGCCATTTTGAGGATAGGACGTCATTGTTCCTATTTTATATGGAAATTCAACAAACTTCAGTAGACAGATAGTATTGAATATCAGATATTGACGTCACGTGCCGTTTTTGGTGGGAAATTTGATAAAGATTTTTATTTATAAATTTTTGTTTTTAAATTGAAGATTATTTTTATAATGTTATTTTCGTGAATATTGAAGTTCTATGTATAAAATAAAATTGAATCCTAAAATTAGTCAATATCCCTATTGTAATAGATTGCTTGAAATGCGAGCCCTGGCATACAGTGTACATACAGTATACACACAGTTGGACGGAAGTAGGTGTAAGATTGCCAACGGATGCAGTGCACCCCTTCCCTTATTGTGCAAGCTCCGCCGAGGATAGAACACTCGCTACATTGTACTGAGTGCAGATGTAAAGGCACAGTTATTCCGTCCCAAGATAATATGAACAATAACTTTATTTGTCCCGATTTAAAAGTATTTAAGCAATACGTTTATATATAGCAACAATGTACTGATCAATGAATTCACCGACACGGCCCTGCTTAGATATAATACGAGTACAATATGTAAACCTACCAGTAACCATTTCTATAACCTCATTACTTTAAAAAAATACATGATAACAAATACTATTAATGAACATGACATTGTGCGATATGTAAGTCGTAATGAACACGCAAATGCGTCGCATGCGCAAGGGTCACCATGCCGCCCCGCTCACGCCCTGCCGCCCTCCCAGCCGCCCAGTGGCAGTAACAATGTAATAATGACGCCTGCAACCATTCAATCTTGTTAACGGACAAATGTCAATGGAGTTTTTGTTACAAGGGTAAATAAAAATATACATTATGGATTTGTATTTTCAAAATTTAAATTTTATTGTTCTCAGAAATATTTTTCTTGACGTTTTTGAAAATCAGATATTTAAAGGTGTTAAAGATGACAAAATGTTTATACAAAACAAATACACCTCAAATGAATCAAAATTTATCAAATCATTCAATACACGAGAATCTTAATACAAAGTGTATTTAACCTGATACTCTTTTGTAAAATAATACTGTACGCCAACTCTCGAATTAGTGTGTATGGAGTTAAGAACACGATATTGAGTATCCAATATTTTGTAGGTAGGTCATGAAACAAAAAAAATGAATAAATCTTCCATGTATGTAAGAAACGTAACTTTTTTCCATGTTCAAAAGCCTCTTCGTTGTTTTCACAAAACAACGCGGATTTCATCCAAGAATAAGTATTCTAATAGACCAGCTGTTACAGTCCCACAATTTGGTTGAAGATTTAATGAAAGTAGGCAAGTATTTTTTCGCCACTAAAGGTAATAAATGTTTCCGGTTTGTAATAAAGTACATCGCTATCGTGACCCCAGCACTATTATAAAAATTGGTCCATTTTTTACCGACAATCCGTGTGAGGGCGGATACCGCTCGTATGACAGGATACACTTTCCTATACATTGTGGATATCACGTCAAATCTAGTACAGAAACATCTGGCGGTCTATTATGAACTCTTAATTCCAGCCATGTTCCAGTGTAAACGTCAAATTCGTGTTACCAAAGCAGTCACGTGACACTTCTTAGCCAATCATACGTCGTTCAAAGCCCGATAAATGAATTGTCTAGAACATGAATGGTTTTATAAAAGTTCATAATAGGCCCGCTACTCTGCATTCATGATTTTATTGATAAAAGGTTGGAACGAACTATCTGTTCAGGATAATCTCAAAAAGTAGGTATTAAATACTTGATACGTTTAGGTTTCAGAAGTCAGAAAATTTGAAAAAGTTGGTTACAATTTGGAGAGCTGATAATATTTTTAACGTAAACCTCGTGTAATTCATAAGTGTTCACTCTGTTATTTATCACACTCTGTTAGTTATTCCATTTAATACACACAATTAAATAGCTAATTGTAACAATGCAAGTCACGCAAAATACTTCGTTCAAACTACACGCACTCAAAAAACAATCATGTGCTTAGAGTTAATTTGTAATAAAACAAATCTATGGATTAGCTTACGATAAGGGAACCGTTACTATTGTAGAAACAACAATGCATAGATGTCGTCTACGATACGACGTTTTGTAGGGAAAAGAATAACATGTGCAAATGATAGTGATTTTAGGTGGCTGGGGCGCGGCGCGTGCGCACGTAATTATTGTAATTTTCGCTGCGCCCGCGACGTTCCCGCCGAGTCTCATACAGCGTACTTATTACCGTTTGTTACTCCCGTTTCCAGTTCCTGCCAGCCCTTTACGTACTCAGTAGGTCACTATTGAGGTGCGGTAGCGCTTACAATGGGTATTATTCTGTGTTATACCTTTGTTGTATTGTTTTGAAATATTGAAAGTTGGTGATGTGAATTGTTAGCAGAAGTGAGAATTTAATATTGATCTGAACATAAGATAAGATATATGATCTTGTGTTAATAAGATAGGCACTTTATCGTATCGCTAATAGCGATTCGCTATCGATGAAAACGCATTGATTAATTTACGATTAGTCACACATAGGCTAGGAAGATTTTAGGAAATAGATAATGATTTCGTAACATAGTCGTTTGTGGAATATTATTAAAGTTAAAAAAACTAAAGTCTTAAAAAAAATCTTTTACTCGTACAATCTAAGTACAACAATATACGTACAAGAAAATTTACATGTTCCCTCCTTTGATCGAAATTCTGAGCTGAAACCTTACTTTAAAAACTTTACAACTAGCTGTTTTGACAGATTACAGATAGTTAGTGAAAAAACGTTTTAAGGTTATTTTTTATCGTACTCATAAAAAAGAGCAAGACCAGACCAGTAACATGATCGTTTCTATTAGACAAATCCTCTTCCACTATCTGAAACATGTCGTACGTTGATACAAGAATTGCAGACTCGCACTAAAGCAAACCCACTTGGAATCAACGTTGAATATATCGGTTTATATTAGTTTTGCGTGCGATAGGTCCCCGAGCCCGCCCAGCGCCCAGCGCAGCCGCCCTGTGCCGCCCCGCGTAAACAAACAAGCGAGCGACATGTAAGCGAGCGGGCGAGCGAGCGCGGCAGAGCGGGACAGCGAGCGAGCGAGACCGCGCGTATACCGCTAGCGCGCTACCCTGCAATTAGTACACGAGATTCGTTCGTCGCATCGATTCGTTACGGGATAATTGCTCCGATATTCTTTCGGCTCGTTCGGAAAATTCGGCCGCGAGTGACGTGATAGTGAACACGGACGGATGCGCTGCTGACATGAACTGCGCTTACTATCAACAGCATGGGGGCTCGTACCCCGTGCCACATAATGTCAGCAATAATCATTTCAGCGAGGTAAAGTAATATCATAATTACTACAATGTGTTTTTTTTATTTAAAGAATGTGGTAGAGGAAAGTTTATAATTTTGAAACATTTTAATGTTTTAGTCAAACTGTAAGTAAAGTAAAATAAATGAGAATAAAATTTATTATCAAAATATATTTTCAAATTTAAATCGGTATTACACTGAAAACTTATTAGGTGCTTTAAAAATTTGAAAAAATTTCTTATAAGAAATGTATTACAACACGTGTTCCTCTTATAAATTGCTACTATGAAAATTGTAACTTTAATAACTCAATGATGTTGTATTTTAATAGGTTATTGGACCTTGAGATAATCTTATAATAAATAGGTTTCAGTTCAACCTACTTTGTAAACTTGTTACGGCCTGGTCAATATTCTACTCGCGGCGCTACATAATTGTTCCCGAGCCTGTCACTTATAAAATATCGATCACGTCTTATCGACAATTGCAATCTCCCTTGATTAATTACAGTAATTCACCTCCGCTTATAAAAAATCGATATTAATCAAACAGAAAAGACCAACAATATACGGTCGCAATTCATAAAAGCTGCAAATTGATTAAAAAGGTACAATTTGTCAGGAATTAATGATTATAATTATCATTCCCTCTTTGAGGACTCTATCCTACTGCGATAAATAAAGTCTTTTGTTTATCAAGTGTATTTAAATTATATTTATAAAGAATTTCAATACCTACATGAGGCATTATATTTATTCTCACGTTGTTGGTGGACATGTTGATTTTATGCTTGTGAAGAATTTATAACAATATAATTGAATATTATTCAACGCTGCGACGTTGGCCAATATTTGGCTTCACTTTGGTTTTCAAATAATATTGTGCACTTACACATATCCAACATGGATACCTAACATCAAATGGATACCTCAATTATAATTATTCCATAGAATTTAAAAGAAAATTTTTTTACTGATTACAAGTAAATTATATAATTTCTTCGATAATTTTTGCCGTAAAGTTTCCATTTTGCCAATTTTCTCCTGCGTTGTACAAGTCCTGGGGCGCTTATAACAATAATGTTATATAATAGATCAGATATTATTGTAAATTCTATTGTCGTTGGTAATACGACTTTTATCATGAAAGAAACGTATCAAACTAATTACCTCAATACAATGAAAGTAACGCTCAATATTACGTTATTCAATACAAAAATGCATTACAAAGAATCATGCGGTTGGGAAAAGAATAGAAATGAAATGAACATTTTTATCAGCATGTTGGTTCCTATCAATCCTACCATACATATATTTGTTGCTACGACAACCTTATTAATTTTTTTTTGGGATAAACCTGACAGCAACTGTTTTGAAACTATTTTACTTAGTGATTTATTAATCATCAACTATTGCAATTTTTGAAAATTATTCCAAGTTTGAAAAAGTAGAGACATAAGTTACTATTAATAAGTAAACGTTGAACTTCGTTAAATTTGAGTTCAAAACCGTAGAAAAATAAAGCATTAATTATTATTTTTATTCTTGAACTCAAATATCTCAGAAACTCATCAGAATATCATTTAGGACATTTCATCGCTGAATACTTTTTGATTGTAATAAGTAAGTAGTAAAAAAAACTTACTCCGTCGATATACACAATATGTTTCATCACTGACCGCCAAAACGAGTTTTTTTAAATGGCTGACTTGTAGGTATGCCAGTTTCCTTAAAAATGTTCAAACCCTATCGCTTTTTTAGCGGCTCTTAAAATCAAATCTTCATATAAATTAACGCTAACCTTTAATACAATAATGTAAAGTAATAGTATCAAGCGAAATAATTTTTAAAGCGGCCAAGACATAAAGAAGATAATTTAAATGTATTTCAAAAATAATTAAAATATCGCAGAACTCGCGTAGCTTATTCACTTCATAGCCTGCTCCTTCCATGTATACGTAGGTAAGTACGTAATGTATACGAAATTATACTTTTATTATAACAAACAAAGGAATCCGAAACCAACCAACAAAGGCACACCTCAGTATTAACTGAGGCAGAATGGGAATAAAAATATTTAATTGGTGTAATTATATGTGTGATTACGACGGACAAACACCTCCCGTGGTCGCCTTCCTTACGCCTCGCGTCACACTCGCTGGCAATAAAATGGCTTTATTCAGTCTTTTGTGGCATTTTTATTCGTGGCGCAAAATAAACTAATTGACAATAATATTTTTAATCTGATACTTTTTTTTCTACTTGTATTGTTATTTAATATATTTTTTACATTCAATGATTGAGTCCCACCGAAGTTGATCCTATACCTAGACAGTTCAGTCTTCTTGTTGTTGCAATCGGAATTTTAATTAGTTTTACACTATTAATCAACACTATATTATTATATACTATCAAGAACTAAGCAAAATATACTTAATATTATGTTATCTTCATCTATCCATCTATATGATCAGTTCAAGTGACGCACGCAGCGACGCTGTCTTACGCAGTTCTTAGAGAGAGATAGCGCCAGGTGCACTTTTTGGTTTAAAATAAAAACAATGATTAATGTTCTATTTTTTGATCTAAAATATCTTAGAAAGTATATCACTTACGACATTTCATCACCGAATACTTTTTGATTGTAATTACTTACTCCGTCGATTGACACATGTTTCACCACTGGCAGCCGAAACGAAGTTTTTTAAAAATGGCCGTACCTACTTGCAGGTATGCCAACTAGGTTCAAAGCCCAAACGCAAAAACGCAATTTGAAATAATTGCGCACGATAAGTTTTTTCAATTTTTTTATGGATATAGCCGGCAAACGAGTTGACGATCCACCTGATGGTAAGTGGCTATCGTCGCTCATGAACACCAGCAACACCAAAGGCATCACTGATGCGTTGCCGGCCAATAAAGAGAAAAGAAAAAGAAAGAAAGAACTGACTCTCAAGCCCCCAGCCGGAACACGACGAGTCATTTGGCGGCTGACTCATGCTCAAAGGTGATAACTATCCAGATGAACCTCACGGAGAAATAATAATCGTAATAACAGTATTAATTATTAACAATTAAAATTAATATTACCAATGTGATACCTACGAGGGGCCCTACCACCAGCGGGTCGGATTTAGTCGCCTCTTACGACACCCATCCGGCGTGGGAATGATGTTAGTATCTACGTTTTATAAGCTATGAAATGTTTTCAATATACATATTTAACTTAGTAGGCTCTTGTTTAAAATATAAGCTGCATTAATTTTTGCCCACCCCAGCATAACGCGATCTAAATGCGGGAATTACAATTCCTCGGATAGATTTGAAAATAATGTTACAATTTCGGCTTTAGATGTTCATGTAAAGTGTATGTTTTGATATCTTTTATGCCATCTGTTGAACTACAGGCTATAGTTTCCGGTCTTGACTAAACAACATTGTAGACCTACATTTTCGTAGAAATCTTAATGATATCGCAATTACTCCGGTACTATTTTAGAAAATTTGCTATAAAAAAATCTCCATATTCGTATCTCTTAATTAATATATTTTTACATGTACTTAATTATATCTTGTACTAGGAAATCGCCCTCGCTTCGCTTCGGGAAAAATAGTAAAAAAATTATAGCATAGCCTATGTCACCCGGGGATAGTGAACCTTCCCAACACTGAAAGAATTTTTCAAATCGGTTCGGTAGTTTCGGAGCCTATTCAATGCAAACAATCAAATCTTTCCTCTTTATAATATTAGTATAGATAAAGAAGCAATTAGCCAATTTTTTTGAAAATAAGCGTTTTAAACATTAGATAAAGCATACACTATCTTAAATAATTTCAAACAATACAAACCGTTCATAAAATATAGTAGTCATTGGCCGAAAGTATAATTATCATAATGCAGACTTCAGATATTTTTTGGTTCCAGCCAGTCATGGTAATTAAATACAATCCTTTTAAACTGTACTAGATAGAGACGAGCGGATTGCGCTGAGAACAATTATACTATTTTATATTAGAGTGCTTTTTAATAGCTTATACTTTAATTTTATGTACATTTGTAAATCGATGTTATATTTTACTTCTTTGGGCGGAAATTTTTAAATGTTTTTTTTATAAAAAAATTACCTATGTAAGTTTTAATTTCGTCTGCTAAGAATTATTAAATGTATTTAATTAATATTATGGTGTCTAGAAAAAAAATGTTTACTCAAAAAAGGTGTGGGAAAATAATATTATTAGGTTTTTAAATCTTGACAAATGCATGCATTTCAATAAGTATTTATAGAAAAATAAAATCAGATAATAACTATGTATTAATACAGTAATAATAATATTGTAATTCAGTTGTCATAACCTTTTATTGCAAGGAGTTACGAGTTTCATGGTCAAGCATTTTTAACAGATATTAAGATTTGTTCTACGATTGTGTAACCAAACCAACGCCGATGCGATTTTTAATAAAAGAGTGGTTTCACAAAATAAAGTTATAAACATATGAACTATCCCAGTTATCCCAGGGAACATACAACCGTTATTAAATCGACGCTTGAAAGGAAAAACTGACTAAGCGACATTAAGCTAACTTTACAGGAGAGCAGTTTAAAGTTGGAATTTTTAGAAAAAAACCATATATTTTTTTTGTAATCCTCCTACCGACGTTATTCTTACTTTTTTGGAATCCTTATTTTACCGTGTAGTTTGTCTATATTAGTTATCTTAGTTTATTGTGGCATATACAACAACTTTTCTAAGAATTCAAGTTTAAACTGCTGTAAAGTTAGTTAACTCTCCTGTAAAGTTAGGTCAATGTCGCTTAGTCAATTTTTCCTTTCAAGCGTTGAAATATATTTTCTTGTCCTAGACGTGGACTATCTGTCTGCCAAGTTTCATTTCAATACGTGAAAACATATCTTCAAAAAAATTTACATTTATGACATCAGTAGTATTTAGCTCTGAAACAGTAAGGTCAGATCATCATCACACACGGCGGTTATCCATCTTTTTGTCGTGAACATCCCCGGTACGGACGATGCGGTTTGCCTCGTCATTCGTTATACGCACCGCGAAGGACTGGAATAACTTGCCTGCGTCGGCGTTCCCGCCTGCCTATGACGTGGATGTCTTCAAGAAAAGAGTAAATAGGCTTTTACTAACATAAGTTAATGTGCTCACCACCTTGGAACACATCTCCACTTACCATCAGGTGGGATTGTGGTCAAACATACTTTAAGGTATCAATATTCCATACACATTTGAATGTTGTTTAATTTGCAACAGTACATACCTAGTGACCAGTGTGCAGTAGCAAGTAGCGATTACTAATGCGAGTTATGTCCGTAATTATAGAGAATTAAGCATTTGCAAGCTCCGTAACAATCGTAAAGTAGTAGGTTGCGATTGTAGGCATGTATACAGTTATGATTTCATTAGTGTTTCTGTATATATTTATTGTACATAAGCACATAATTGAGTTTGTGGTATTGTAGACGGAAATGCTACAGTCGATCAATCAAGCATCAGATGGTCATGTTTTTGTTACATTTGAACTAGTTCTTTTCGTAGAGCGAACATGCGATGGTGCTATGGTAGTGCCAGGTATGCAATATTATACACACAGAACATCTAATATTATACCTACACGATACGTTCTAAGAAAGGATTGCCCTTGATTGATGGGAAATTTCTTCATAATCCGTTTCTTTGTTATTATTTATTGTACTATGAAATCATTACTTTTGTTAAGTAAGCTATTAGTGCAGTCATTGAAGCGAAAAATACGGTGTTACCTCCGAATTTTTTTACTGTGAACCGATTTGCATGAAATTTTGGAATTAGGCTTATCTAACCCTTAACTTCAAAAGTGAAAATAATCTGAACTCCGCAAATTATTTTAAGGGGTGTAAACAACCCCTTAATGGAAAAATTAACATTGAGCCATTTTATCGCTAGAAAACATGTGTAATAGTAAGTTTTGAAATTGTAAAGTGTTTTCTAACACAATTACCTCATATTAAAATCATTTTCAACCCCTTGAAATTCTTACAACCCTTGCTAACAACCCCTAAATTAAAAAAATCACAAAAAATTACTTTGGTATGACATAAAAAGATGTAAGTATAGAGTAAGTATTATTTTGTTCTCTATAATAATAGTCAAATTTTTAACCCCCTTTCAACCCTTAAAAACAACCCCTTGATAAAAAATTATTAAAAAATTTTTTTTGACTAAATGAAAAGGATTTAAATATTATTCTACACTCTCGAAAGTGATTATCATAATCTTCAACTTTGCTACCCTTAAAACTACCCCTAAATTAAAACAGTAAATATATATGATTACATATTTAAAAACTTACTGGTCATATTAAAACGAATAAACGGAGCACGCACAGCTGATCACCTGGCTTTTTCGTTGGCCCCTTCACTCAAATGTGTTATATATACATGTAAGAACGTTGGTATGTATTCATGCCTACGTTTCCAAAATATATGAGCCATATAAAATATGCAATAAAATAATCAAATAAAATATTCATTCATTCATTCATATTATGTATATATATACACGTTACAATAGTTTTGGGTCTCTATTATACTGCGTACTTTCACATTGCTCCAAATATTCACACTCCGAAATTTTCAGTTACTAAGTAGAAAAAAATATGATAAGTTTTTGGACCATAACTCCTTCAATTTTCATGCTATCACAATTTATAACAAACCATTTTAAAGGTAATTAACAGAGCTACAACATCCTTCATTGCAATATATAGTAAAAAAACCTTTTTTTAAAACGGTGAAGGGTTAAAGGGCTTAAGAGAGACTGTGATTGCGCTGCCGCGCGCTCTTTAAACAATCATATCTCCGTCAATTTTTGTTTGACAGAAATAAAAAAAATACCAAATTGTTTGTCAGAAAAATACCTAAATTTTTCATCCCTACACTTTTTTACGTATCTGTCGTCATTTTTGAGATATTATGAAAAAAAGGTGTTTTTTTTGTAAATTTGAAATTTTTTCTTTTCTTTTAATCTTGATTTTTTTTTAAATATGTGTCCTGAAGCAGCCAAACTGATACAATCTATCAAACTCTTCATAATAAAGTTATTTCTAGGCGGAATACGATTAATTTTCATTTTGGCGGAAATGGCACTTATGAAACCCATTGATTTAAAAGAAAAAATATTAAATGGTCTTCTTATTTTCAATACAGCTCACTTATTTTACGTGCAAAAGACCTTTAACAGTGCTCATTTTAAAGCTTATTTCAAGCACTACAAAAACTTTCTTTATGGCAGAATGCATAAAATGCATCTGTTAACACATAGATTAAATTTCAGACAAAATAAAAAACGGCTTTGATCTTCAATATCTAGCTTAATATTGCACTTAGAATGATTTAAAAAAAACTAAATTGTTCGTTTTTTTATCTGCTACAATTTTGGTTCTTATAAAATTTTCGATAAAACATATATTTTTGGAGATATTTGCAAAAGACCGATGAAAAACGTGAAAAAATTGCGATTTTTCAATTGCCAATAACTTGAAAACTATTGGATTTTTCGAAAAACTTTATAGGTGATTTTTTGCTTAAAATTAGCCCTTCTATCGATATCCGAGGTTATTTTGAAAAAAAAAATGTCCACCCCCGAGAAGGGGTGGCAACCACCCCCAGGGTGAGTGCGGAGTTTAAATCATTTTCATTTTTGAAGTTAAGGGTAAGATGAACCTAATTCCAAAATTTCACGCAAATCGGTTCACAGTAAAAAAATTCGGAGCAATAATGCTTCAATGACTGCACTATATAGATTCTTCGTCATTTCTTGCATATACCATGCAATGCAGATAAAAAATCACCTTTCTTGTCAAATCTTTAAGTTTGGCTTAAAACTTAAGCGGCTTGTGGGTACCTTTTGGTGGTTGAGTAGGCTTCAATCATTACGGAGCGTCATTACTCCGTTACTCCAATGGTGATCGGTGGATGTGTGTGTCTCAGATATTATGGCTTCATTACTAAAATGTCAATGTCGTTGATAGATCGCATAATGAATGGCGTAATTCTCAAGTATTTTTAAGAAGAAGGCACGCATTCAATTTCCGACTGTGCACGGATAGCTTAATCCAAAACAGAAACACAGAACACAGAATCAGAAAGGGAATAAAGTATTTCTATTGTATATGTATTCACTTACATATACAACTACACATCACGCTACTCCGCTACAAATGTACACTCCACGAACCTACTTTTAAGATACACATTACGAAAAGCAAGAAATTAATCATCCAGCTAGGCTAATTTAGCAAAGGAGTCGTAAAGCTTTTTCGGCTAGAACTCCCGTCAAAGAGTATCCTAATTTCAGTGGCATTGCTATAGGACGCTAGCGCGCGGGGTCCGGGGTATGGGGCACTCGGGTCCCGCAATTACGGGCCCCATAATTACAGGGCTGGCAGCCGCGGCGCCGAAACCGGCCGACTCTGAACGAATCTCCAGCCGTAATTAAAAACGCTCCAAATTAAATTCGCTCGTGTGTACGCTCACCGACTTATGATATTAACTTTTTAGGGACTTTCTAATTAGTTTTTGTTGGGCTTTGAAAGCCCGCTGGAATAGGACAAGGCCTTGGCTCGATCGCTAGGTTATAAAAACCTTTCTGGATTTTGAGGCACTGTTTACCAATGAATATTCGCAGCTTAAGACCCGAGGGCAAATCGATTTGATTTACCTACATATTGTAGGATTTGTTATTTTATTTATAAAAGTATTTAAGGCTCTTAAGTGAATGTTAACATTAGCAGTTAATTAATTTATAAATATTTGTTTGACAGGTTAGTATCGACTCCGTGTCCGCGGAACACAAGGACATGAAGATATTAGTAAGTACTTACTCCCCTATGTTATTTTCATGTTCAGCATTACGCAATCCAAGCTAAGATACAACAATAATAATACTTGCTTAATTTATTACTTAGGATCTAGAAATTTGAAGTAGGTACTTACATAACATGAAATTTTAAAGTGAATAAAGGTCTTAGAGCCTTTAATCCACAGACCCGTATTATTAAACCGTGTTTAAGATCTCTGGGATCTCAGGATTCGGTTTGAGATGTTGAAATACCTATGTCAAATCGTAGTAAAAATGATATTTAGAAGATCTGAGATTGCGCTTTTAAGTCGAGATCGGTTTATGAATACGGGCCTCAGCTAGCATCGTCGACAATGTTTCACACTGAGATAGAAAACCTGAGAGATAGATTACAATTGTGATGATAAGTTATACCAATACTTTTGCAACAAATTGCTTAATATAGGGCGGTAATTTGCACATTGAATGCATTTCCGGCACGAAGTAACGAAATTATATCGGAACGAATATTGAATGAAGAAATCGGTAATTTATTTTGATTTGTTGTCATCGACGTCTGATGCTGTGAAATGGGCATTGTGTAGCGCTGATAGCCGCGAGTAATTCATTCGACACGCGGCGAAATGCGCGCGCGCACGCCACGTGATGTCCGAACAACGTTCGCCCAGGAATCCTAGCGGTCCCATACTATCTACACCTGTATACGGATTTGATCGACTTTGAATCCTAATCCTATAATCTTAAAGTAGGTTAGGTATTCGAGAAATGACAGTGTTATATGTCAGATATTATGCATACAATTACAAACATAGCTTGAGCACGATATTAGATGTGTTAAAAGCACGCTTGAATCGATCACGCACGATTCAATGCTAAGTTTGCATTATACAAATCAGTACTAACGTACGCCCATACCTACATTGATTTTGTAGGATATTTTATTATGACGCCTTAGAAGCGGAAAATTATTGCCTACAATATTATACCTAATGGTGACTGAATCGACAGAATTAGGTACAAAGAAAGTATTTTCTACATTCTATTGATTTTATTTCCAAATACGTAGACGCGCACTGTATTACGTAATACAGGCACATATTTCAAGTAAAATCAAAATAAATGTTACTATTTTTTCCACATGAATCTCTACATAAACTTATCTACTGAAAACTCATGCATACGAGATCTTAACCGACGTGCTCAAAAGTACAGTCGTTTCCAAAATAAAATTATTCGGGTAAATTCAGTTGAACTGGCCGTACACTCTCCGTCCAAAAGAAAACGGGACATTCTAAACTTATCTACTGAAAACTCATGCATACGAGATCTAAATCGACGTGCTCAAAAGTACAGTCGTTTGCAAAATAAAATTATTCGGGTAAATTCAGTCGAACTGGCCGTACAACTGTCTCACTCTCTATCTAAAAGAAAACGGAACATTCTAATTAATCTTACCTCACCGAGTTACGTACTCCAAGTAGGAGAGCTTAAAACATCTCTGGGCGTGACTGTACCCCGTCAACTGACAAGTGACGTTCGCCGCGGGTGTCTTGTGTCTTGTCTCTTGACACGTTCGACAGTATATCTCAAAACTGTCATAGCAGTTCACTGAACGAGTTTTACCATGATAATGTTATTATACCGTATAATATAAGTGTTCGGTTTCACTTGAGTATTTTTGTTGGATATTGTTATAAGATAAGGTTAGTTTTTTGTATTTCATTCCAAGTTCCACACTTGTAAATCGGCCTTCTTTTAACCATTGCTAGCTTCCTCAAGCGCACTCATCAGTATAGTAAGTTTCGCTATCAATATGTGGAACAGTTTTTGTCGATATGGACCCCGAACGCGCAATTTGAATTCGATACGTCAGTCTAATAAGAACCATTCGTTTTTATACCAGCATATTTTAGTGTTAGGTATTCTTAATTATTAATGCTTAACTGCAATAGGTAGGTACCACATGATGGTGTGGAGCTCTTAAGTGGTGACAAGCACTAACATAGAAAGCGTTAAGTCTTAAAAGAAGTTGATATTGTATGAGGTATTTCAAATTCATTTTAATTTTATTAAAAACGAAAAACATCGCTAAGTAAAATTATGTGATGCTAATTAAGCAGAGTATTTAATGTGTAAAAGTATTTAACTTGAAGAATGTGTCAAGAAATATTACTTACATTTTGAATATTATGATGAAAATTTATGAGTTTTGCTCCAGGCAAACATTTATCTAAATAATCGAGTTGGCATTAATACGTTGTTGCAAGTTTCTTTTAGTTAATTTGATAATAATATGCATCGCTCTAGGAAGTCACCTTCTAATTGATTTATAATATTTATTCTCCTTGCTATGAAGAAGCCAAACAGTGCTCCATTTCAAATGTAGGTATAGTAGCAATTTTTATACACTTAGATTATAGTCAGCTCACACTGCAATTGAAAGGGCTATTGATGAATAATGCGAGGTTAGTCACAATGAAACCGACTGAGAGGTAGAAGCCGCGGGCAGGCTTGAGCTGTGTGTGGCCGAATTGTGTACAAACCATTAGAATAATATCGATAAAATCATGTTAGTAAAATCTAATATAGCGCTTTGTATTGCTAGTCTTCTGCGTTCATTTATTCATGAGTTTATTGGCTGATGCTCTTATTGTTTTAGTTGGTATAAAGTTATTGTGTTATATAATAATAGTGGGAAAATTTATTAAAAATTGAACAGGAAAATAAAATATAATAGATAAGGCATTTCATCGTCCCGTTTTCTGGACTTAAATTAAAAAAACACGGGAAACTCAAGTTCTACAAAACTGACACAGTATTATTTTTGTTGGCAGTGTTTATAACTACTTGAAGCCTTATTCACAGCAACTGGAATAAATGTATCTATACCATTGAAGTATTATTACTAGCGTATAGAACCGACACCGCAAACACCATGGATGTCCCAATGCATTGGCGCCACGTGGCTTCAATCTTCAATGGATTCGTTCTATTTTGAAAGGAGAACCGGGGCCCAATTTTGAAAATCGAACCTCCCGGGCGGGACACACATTTTGTTCGAGATGTCTGTTCTATGACATTATACTTCAATGATCTATACTTACTTGTACCTATTGTGGGATATTGCCAGCCATACTATGCTAACTTGTATGAGTGCTAAGCCTACCTAGCAGTAATAATTTACTGTCAACAATAGTTACAAATTGTAGTACAAATATTAATTCAATATCTTGTTACAAAAGATTAATGTTTCACGTTTTAAGTGGTTTGTTGCACGTAACAACTGATTATTATTACCGACACGACGTAGTATCTAGGTATGACTCGATAAATTAATTAATGTATTTATGGCGTGTCTCTGTACAGTGTAATTGAAATATTATTATACTAGGAAATCGCCCTCGCTTTGCTTCGGGAAAAATAGTAAAAAAATATAATACAGCCTGTGTCACCCGGGGATAGTGTAGCTTCCCAACAGTGAAAGAATTTTTCAAATCGGTTCGGTAGTTTCGGAGCCTATTCAATGCAAACAAACAATCAAATCTTTCCTCTTTATAATATTAGTATAGATAAATGTCTCATTCCATTATTGTAACAAAGAACTTTAGATAAATTGGAGGCGCTTATTCAAAGGGCTTTAGTATGTTCAAATTAATGGTATCTTTTTTCTAGCTCCAACATAAATAATTATGCACCTAAAGATGAATTCGGTAGTGAATTAATAAAAAAATCTGTATGTCAGCTCCGATGCACGACTGGAGTTTACTTCTTACAAAAGATTATAAAATACATAGGTTTTGTTTGACAATTTTGACATTTTTGACTTAGACTTGACTTTTGGTATCACAGACCACTTCGACATTATACAAGATGACAGTGATAGCTTTGACCTTTAACATGACGTTATTGTCAAATCAGTAACAACGTCATCTAGATTCTTGGTTGGTAGTTGCGCAACTAACGTAACGTAACATAACGATTTGATTTTACTCCCTATAAATTTTCATATTCCGGGCTTAAGGAGATAAAATCCAAAAACAGTAACTTGACGAGATTCAATAAAATTTCTTATTGAATAATAGGTGGGTAAAAACATTTTTATAGATGAAATTAAATTAATTTTTGATATGATAACTGCTATCTATAAACCAGACCTGCCAGACCTGCTATCATGTAACCAGTAGTTAAACCTAGTTGAATATTGCTCTAAGACAGTAGATACTAAAAATTTCCACCGATGCGTTCACATTTTCACCAACATGGGGGAAATCCATGGGTTGTCGCTTATTAGCAGACTCTCCGATATTGTAAGTAACTTAAACATTTCAAGATCAGTTGACACTTAGAATCTATTAGAAATCCGAATCCGGAAAAATATGTCAATGTCAATACGTATTCTCATGTTGACATAAAAGACAATGCAAAAGAGTCATAATGTTGAAAATACTAGTATAATATACCACCAAAAACATTTTCATGTAAAATGTTGCCAAGACGAAACTATATGGCTCGCACAGTCAAAAAGTCTCACGTAGAGCCAAGCTTCTAACACTACACGCTCTAACTCTACAAACCCTAACTTCACAAACTCTACATCTTAGTCAAAATAATATGTGGATACTTCGCTACTACTATACGCACTATTCATTACTTTTCTGTTATACAAAGTTCTTCTACTTAGTATAAAAAATATATGTTAACTATTCCATTTAGATAGTAGCTTTTCTTGTCTGAAAATGAGAAAAGCTACACGACGAGGAAATCGCCGGAACTGTTTATATATAATTATAACATTTAGCCCTACGTTCTATACAGAACATGTATCAGCATACATGTTAATAGATAGACAGGTATGAAACAGATATACCGGCGACAGTAACTTCCTCTATTTCCGTTCGGATCAGACGCCGCCGGTCAAACTCGATATTAACCGAGTTACCTGCTCGGTGCATACTACATAGCATATCGGTAGTAGATCGTACGATCGACTCACGGGGTTTTCCTGTTAACATTCACATAGGGAATAGACATAAAGTGCAACAATAGGGATGTTGACTAATTTTAGGATTCAATTTTATTTTGTTGATAGAACCTCAATATTCACGAAAAAAATATTATAAAAATAATAATCTTCAATTTAAAAACAAAAATTGATAAATAAAAATCATTATCAAATTTCCCACCAAAAACGTCACGTGACGTCACTAAACTATATTCAATACTATCTACTACTACTAAGTTTGTTGAATTTCCATATAAAATTGTTCCAATGACGTCATATTCTCAAAATGGCGTTTGAGGTCACGTGACAATGAGTAAAATTTTTAACATTTTAAATTAATGATATTTAATTTATTGTAATTGATTTCGATATAAGAATCATATTTTACGCCTTTAAATGTTACCACTAGTATTTTAGACAAAAATTTATAGTAATTTATAATTAGTGTAAACATCCGTATTAGGTATTTCGCGATTATAATTGCTTTAAATAGAACAAACCCAATCTCAATTCGACAATTCAGCTTTTTGATTACTATGTCAGAGTTAAACACACATGATAATTATTTCATATCATGTCAAATATTTTAAATGTTGCATAACTATGTTATAACGAATTGTATTTATTAGAATTTTATATTGAAGTAGATAATACCTACTTCTTTAGACGCGACTTGAGAGTAACTTAGATTAATTTTCGAACGGAAATATTCGGACGGAAATAAGACTCTATAGTCTGTTGAATGTCAAAAGAAAACTAAATCATTGAAGTGCAGATACATAATTCTATTAAAAACATTGTATTTGTGACAAGTTGTAGATTAAATAAGTATCACGGGGTAACGAATAACGTATTATTAGCTGTAATTATAGCTTTATATTAGTTTTTTAAAGTATTTTGTTAAGAAATATGAATCAACATATGATATTTATTTTAAATTAAGTTCGATTTCTTTGGTAATACGTATCACCAACGTCAAAGAAGTTTTACTTCAATCGCGCGTAAAGATTACACGCACACACTTTTTTTATTAACTGTTCTTATTTATTTCAAAATACTTTTATGTATCTGTAATCATGTATAAACCAACCGATTGGATTTCTTCGAAAGTTTTTAAATATCCTCAGTTCTTGTAATTCCATGCCTACTCCGAATATTGCAAATCATTAACGGTTTTGCGTGTTCGGTGTTGCCGAACGTAATGCATCACCCGATTCGTAATTCGAATATCCGAATCTCGGCTGCCTATTTATCATCATTGGAAAGTTCTGTCAGATGAAATTCTCGTTATTCGATTTCTTTTGCATTCACTGCGACCGTGTTGTAATTTCACGTTACAGAGAAACACAGAGAAACTGAGTTACATTACATATTATATTACATTACGTTACATTATGCCTATATAGGCAATTTATGTTGCTATATCTACAAAGGTAGCATACCTACTTAATCCTTCTCAGGCTGTTGTAATCCCTAACAGGGATCCCTAACTTTTTGAATTTCCTAATACTTTTTTATGTTTGCGAGGGAGTAGATCCTCCACAAGTAAGATAGGTAGACTCTCAGGGCAGGGTAAATATAATATTATAATTATACCTAAGTATTGAGGCACAACTCCGATTTTCCAAAGTATTACATATATTGGAACAAAGTATTATATTACTCGTAATTGTGTTGTGTATCAAACACAACACAATTAATATAAAAGGCAAATATTGTACTTATATCAAAGTAATATTAAAATAATAAAATGTTCTTAATAAAATTCAGAACCTCCATCCATGAAGATGGAAGCCCAGCTGACAGATGCATTTTTTTGTAAAAAAAAAATTGGTTGTCTGTAAAGTCGGTTTACGGACAATGGTTTTACGTGATAACGTCTATTTCGTAGAAGAATAATTTATGATATAAATAATGTAATGTAAGAACGTAATGGAAGCCCTACGCACGGAGCCGCGGTGCTACTCGCCAGTTGTGTCAGCTTGAACATGGCTTGACGCGCCACCGCGACCCGCGTATCTAGCTAGATTATAATATTAAATTTCATACTAACTATACGATTTTAAACATATTTGAGTTGAAAATTTGGTTTAAATCGTTTTAAATATCAGGAGCTGCGCGACATCTGTGATTTTCTTGACTACAACTAAAGTCCGAGTCGATGTACTGTGTAAAGTTCTTTCAAGTAGTTCATACCTATAAACAGAGATGACGCTATTGTAGATTTTCGTTTTCATATAATAATAATACATACGAGCTACGAGAAATCATTTCATTTCAAAATATTGTAAAATAAAATAAAAATTACAATTTTACATATTAAATTACAGATATATATTTCGTTTTATTATTATTCAGCGTATCTCTTTCTCGATACTTTGCGCGCGTTGTGGCTCGTGACCTTCCAAGCGGACCGATTACGCTTGAGTGGGAGAGAGACGGCCGGTCTAGCGTGCCTCTCTCTCTAATGCTGCGCGCGCTTCCGTGACGTTACTCGGTTTTCGTGAATGCCTCCCAGGCTCATCGTCTTTATAAACGTTATCACGTTAAAAAACAACTGTCAATATTTAAAAATTTATAAGAAAATGCATCTGCCAGCCAAGGAATATTGAACGAGGTATTATTACACCTCGTTACATGTTCATAGACTTATAGAGCAGATTGGCGAACTGATGGTCACTGTCACACTTTAGCAAACATCAGTAATATAAAAATAATATTATCACTTAATAAGATATTTGATCGAATCCATACTAAAACATTCGAATGCATTGTGTACCTACGTACGTTTTTCCAAAATAATCATAACTTCATGCACTTAAGATACACTTATATAAGTACATTTTGGAAAATCCTACTTAGGTATATGTAGGTATATTTTTGCTATCGTAAAAGTTGAGTGACATAGATTGTACCTATTAATTTTTACTACATAAGTTTAAAATGGTTTGAAGCTCTAGACACGTAGAGCGCTGTTAAATAAAATGGCGCTTTTGTCTCTCATCCACCGGTTTCGTCAGTACAGAGCAATCAACAAATCGCCGTTAAAACTCTATCTTCCATGTATGTAACTTCACTTAGAACATATTTGGCGCACGAAAAATATTCACGTAATTCGATTTCTTTTAACGCCGCCCTCGCTGTAATTCACATCTCAGCGTGAGTTTCGTGTTCAAATTAAAATGTTTATTGCGTTAAGCGGAGTTCGCACGGTCGACATGAGCCCCGAGCTTTCATTTCGTTATTCCCGACACGCCCATCACCCCTGGTACCCTGCCCCTTTCGAGCTCACCTAGCTGGCCGTGACTCAGTGGTAGAGGAGCTAAAGAAAATGTAACATCATATTCGTAAGAATAGTGTCACAACTCAAAAAAAAGAAAGTGACGAAATAAAAAAATTGCTTAAAAGATTTTTCTTCCTTTCTTTTTCCTACTCTCTTTCTTGGCCAGCAACGCATCAGTGATGCCTTTGGTGTTGCTGATGTCCATGTGCGACGATTGCCACTTACCATCAGGTAGCTTATCAGCTCGTTTGCCGGCTATTTTCACAAAAATGGTACCTATTATTTGGCATCAGATGGGCTAAGATATCTACATACAATGCAGCGAAAAGATATCGCATCGATATTCACATGTAAAGGCCAGGCGAACCTGTACCCGCAAAACGATGGTGCAACGCAATGCGTTATCGCAATGCAAAAATTTCATCGCATAGCATTGAACGTCGTCGGAAATTTCCACAATATGCGTGCAATGTCCATTCCTGCGGTACATCATCATATCCAGTGTTTTGGTCTCTTATTTGCGGTGTCGTGACGCTATGGTATATGTGGTGTGGTATATGTGTGTGTGGTGTGTGGTGTGTGTGTGGTATGTGTGAACAGAGAACGCTGATATAAAATCTACTTTGGTATTTAAAACCTTTTGGCAGCTAGGTAAATTTTACTTATGAACCCGATGGCACCCCTATCTAATGTCGCTCTAATGCCTCGCGACTGTCATTTCCGTTCGCTTCCGACTGTTGTTGTGCACCTTAATCGGTGAGCTTAAAGGTGATAATCCCGTGGCTTCGTACAAATCTCCCTGTTATGCGTGTCATAAAGCTATTAGCCGCTTAAGCTATTCTTAAAGCGACGACGTTTCTCTTAGAAAATTTTATCGGTAGAGGAACGCGGGGTGCGGAAGGGCGCCATAGCATTTTTTAGGCTGGAGTTTTATACCTTCATGGTGTTTTTATGTCCCATTACGAATTATTTGGTTGTGTTTATTAGGTTTTTTCTGTTGGTGCATTATATTTGATTATCTTTAACACCTTGTTGGAAGCTCGGTAGGGACTTAGGGAGGTACCTACCTGAAGGGTAGATCCAACGACAGATGTTTTGATATATCTAATGTAGCTATCTTTAAAGGTAAATTATGTAGGTACCTATTGCGGAGTAGGTAAGACTAAGGAGGAATGGTTTTATATTGATGTTGTATAAAGATTAGGCCGCATTAATATTTTTTTTAATAAGTTGATAGCTAATGATAAGGTATGTATCCTAGTGGCTTGAACGTTAATTACCCAGGAGGGCCCAAGTCAGGTTTTAGGTAGATATTTGAACTTTAGATTACTCAAGATATCTCAGTACCTACCTGTTATTAGTTAAACCTGTCCCAATAGGTTTAACTAATTTATGTGCAAAAAATACAAAAAACTAATGAGTAATGATACAATGATCCATACCTTGCACCTTCATTGAAAAAAAAGCATAAGATGAAAATTGAAATTTTACAGGAGTGCAAAAAAACTGTTAAAACATCAGTAGTGAAAGGAATTTACATTACGATTTCTTGTACAAAACCGTCAAGATTAATGATAAAAATTTGAAAAAAAATTGCAGCTTTTGTCCCTCTTTCCAATCATAATATATATATTAATAACTAAAATTCAACGTAAGACGACTTAAGCTTTTTTTTCACTGAAGGTGCGACCTAGTCTATAACTAATTTAATACATAATACTATTATATTTTATTAGACTACATTTTTATGTCACTCGATGATGTGCTAAACTATCATTCCGCCAAGCCTTCATGTCTATTGTCTCAACCTCCTCTGTTGTGCAGTACAACCCTAAATGCGTCAGGCACCAAGCTGAGCTCAGTGAACCACTGGTTGAGCTCTGTAAGTCTTACCAACGACTTCAGTTCAGGCTTGATTTTTGTTACAATGTTTAGGTACTTATATGTAAAAATTGTAGAATCTATATGTATTTTACGTAGATATCTTAACTAGGTAGGTAATAGAAATGAAAATGGACTTAGATAACTGAAAATGATGTATAATATAGGTAAATAAGTAGCTATAATTCTCAAACATTCAATAAGAAACTTTGTGACATCGTCGACAACTTGCAACTTGATCCGAGCGATTCGGAAACAAAGTTTATGCAAATCGGTTGGAAATAAAATGGAGTCGCTGAGTCGGTGCGCGCGTGCGATCGATACACGTCCGCCACGACCTTGGGGGCGGGGCTTCGTGTGGGCGGAGCGCATAAGAGGCTGGGATTGGTAAGCCCCGCCCACCGCCACCCCCCACGCGCTGCACCCGCACTATGAACGCAGAGTTGAGCTGACGCGACGCGACGACTCAACGTCAACGTCGCTCATGTCCGCGCGTCTGATAAACCGTTCGCAATAAATGTTGATAAAATATAAAACTGTCAATGTTTTGATACAACAGATGAACTGTTGTTGTTGTTCGTGTAGTGAGTTCAGTGTTGTGGGACGATGATCACCGAC
Organism: Thymelicus lineola; assembly: GCA_963932265.1. Taxonomy (NCBI): domain Eukaryota; kingdom Metazoa; phylum Arthropoda; class Insecta; order Lepidoptera; family Hesperiidae; genus Thymelicus; species Thymelicus lineola. Next base: position 12,072,930 of record OZ010686.1, read on the forward strand.
ATGTACGCGCCGTTCCCGGCGCCCAATAAGACTATTGTAAGTTTTTTGGTTTACAATTTTATTCATTTAATTTAATTCTTGTCTGTTACTATCCCTTTAGTTCTTTAATAATGTAACATTGTTTGTTATGTGTAGATTGTTATACAAAGTGAGTTCCGGTCATGATCAGCTGGTTGTCAGTTCTGTTGACATTAATATTTTTTTAACATAGATAGGTATGTCCCTCCTAATGTTATGTTAGCTTCGTTAAAATGTTTGTTAAGACATCTCACTTTATTCTATTAAGTTTCTAAAGAAGGTGTGTGTGCGATTCACACACGATAGAAGTAAAACTAAACAAGATATAAAAAACCCTTCCGCAACAACACGTAAATTATTAAGTGCCATCTAGCAGCCGTCTTACACAAAATTACTGTAGCGCGCCATCTAGCGACTAACTAAGAAAGAACAATCGGTCGGTCGATCGACAGATATTAAATAAGCAAGCTTGACAACGAAAATGAAATTCTTATTTTTTGTTGATAAATTCTTTGAAAATATTTAAAAGAGCATTTGAAAGTATTTAAAAAACAGTATAAAAACAGTATAAAAATAAAACTAAAAAAAATATTTAAAAGAGCATTTGAAATTAAAGAACGAAAATGAAATTTTTATTTTTTGTTGATAAATTCTTTGAAAGTATTTAAAAGAGCATTTGAAAGTATTTAAAAACAGAATAAAAATAAAACTAAAAAAAAAAAGAAATACTGAGAGACGCGAACCTGCGCATTAGGTGTATCTACGTCCTGACCATTGAGCTACGGAGAAGTTAGATTCAACGACGAAATTAGTTATGTTATATGCATGCTTGCCGAGTATATTTCTGTCTCATTCTTTCCTACACATTTTTGTATTTGTGTCTCTTACCTGTCGTTTTTTCCGTTGCATCCGGTTTGAAATCACAACGATTCTAAAGAAGTTTCACTTCAAAAATATACAGCGCCCAACTTTAATTTTTTACCTGTGTAGGTATGTCATATTGGTCCTTAAAGTGTTCTATCTGTCCATCAACCTTCTAAGGCTTTAGCCGCTTTACTTATTATATTAACTGTTAAACTGAATTTTGATTATTTTTTATAAGATCTTTTCAAAAGTTTAAATATGAGTATACCTACTACCTACCTACCTACTCTATAGGTATGTATAATTATTGGTACCTCTACTTAGATATAATATAGCGCATAAACGCTAACACGGTATCACAATAGAAATCTACAAATTATAAAGAATTTACACAAAAAATATTACTATTAGATTGATTATTACAACTTTTGTAAAGGTTGTCATATCATACGATTGTATTGTAACAAGGCTGCCTCTTACAGCCTATCGCAAAGTGTAAATAAATATCTATATTATCAGACACTACCTTTATAAGTAAATAGAGCTAACTCTATCTAGATATCGCTATAACCTTCTCTAGCTAGCAAGCTAGGTAACTTTGCTTCTAACTTATTCATAAATTGGTTTCTGTTTTACAAAAAATTTGTTTTTTAAGAGATCATAGAGATATCTCTACAACACAATACTACTTAGGTAGGTATATCTAGCTAGATAGATATAAGAGTCATCTTTAACTAAGAAGCTAGCTGTGTTTTTAATCTATGTAAAGACAATGCTTTTACTTTCTTTCCTTTTCTTACCCCAAAAAATGGTTCCACTGAGAGACCATGGAACTAATAACTCTTTCTAGATATAACAGAGCCATCTTTAGCTTAATATTGCATTGCTAGTAACCTAATCTAACCTCATCAAAAAACAATTATGATTAAAATAGAAGTAGGTAATTACTTGTAACTCTATCAATCCGCACTGAAGCTGCGTGGAGTATGAGAGTATAGGCCTAGAGCCTCCTCAAGAGGAGAGACATTTGTTTGTATCCACTATTTATCATAGAGCACAGGCGTAGCCAGGTTTTAGTTTTGGGGTTTAAGAAAATAAAAAGACTAAAAGTACATAAAATAATACTTAAGTACGAGTATATTCATAAGAAAATTGAGAATTGGGGGAGTCCTGCTCGTAGAAGGAGTCCTTTTTCGAGCAGTGTTTATGTTTCAAGAGATCTAGAGAGGTATGGGGTAAATAGTACATGTTAATATCTTAACTTTTCGGGGGGGGGGGGGGTGAACCCCAAAAACCTCCCCCTGGCTACGCCCGTGTCAAAGAGTTCTTAAGCTTCTTCGTAAGCTTTTCCAAACTCGTCCCTCTGTCCGCGTGAAGCTGTAAAGGCCGTGAGAGCCAACAGCAACTGTCCATTAGAAAACAACATTTTATATCTAAGTGCAATGTGACACCATCCCTTGAGTTATACCTACCACAGAAGAAAATTAAATAATAGTACTTATACCTAAAGCTGTATCTAAGCTAGACTGTTACTATGTCGTTGTCGAGTCGATTGCAGAAGCGGCCTGTCTGATCAAGAATCGCGTGACAGTGACAGACTGACGTGACACGACACGATCATGCGCGGGTCAGCGACGGGACGCGGACGGCGCTTGCATGTCGCCGTCGACCTCATCACACACACAAAACACGTTAATAAATTATTCTAGATGTTTTAAATAGAACAATGAACGACTATTTATGTAAACTGACGTGTAGATGCACTGTGATATATTATTATTGCAGTTAAAAATAAATACCCTTTTGTTTTGAATTGGGAATGTTGAGGTTATTTTTGGCGTAGATTTTTGTTCAGTCTGAATTTTTATTTCTCGCTCAGATAATGATTAGGTAATTAATTAGTTACGATGAGTTAATTAATTAGATACGGTTTCCTACATGGACTAAATCTGGAAAGATCTGAGCAGATTTGTTACCTCAGTTTAAAGTGTACCTACTGATTGAAAAATATTGTCTTTTTGCCCACATACCTGATACGTCTATTATAATATTACCCACTACACAAGATAGGTCTTGAGTGAGAGATGAATTGTTATGTTTAACCTTTATGTCTTACCTTATACACAATCAGATCTATTTTACCTGATTCAATTTAGAGGCCACATGGAAAAATTACCAGACGGAAGTGGACGGTGCAAAGATTTAACAAAGATAGTAAGATAAGATACTTTTCATAAAACGCCACCCTACCAGAAATATATAAAATTATACAACTAACAATAATCTTCAAGTTAAGATTAATTTAACACTGCCAACAATAATGTTTTTAAATGTAATGAAACTTCATTCATCCTTGAAAGTATTAGCCAACTACATTGCGACGCTTGAAAGGAAAAATTGACTGAGCGACATTGAGCTAACTTTACAGGATAGCAGTTTAATGTTGTAATTTTTAGAAAAAAGTCATAATTTTTTTTTGTAATTCTCCTGCCGCCGTTATTCTTACTGTTTTGGAATCCTTATTTTATCATCTATATTGTGGCAAATACAACTTTTCTAAAAATTCTACTTAAAACTGATCTCCTCTAAAGTTAGTACAATTTCGCTTATTTAATTTTTCCTTTCAAGCGTCGATTTGGATACACTCTACTGAACAACGCACTAGGCAAAGTTATCTAACGTATCCTAATCTAACCTAACCTTATTTTTAAGGGTCTTCTATTAGAGATTTCAGAGTTCTTAATCTAATACCTTTAAACGAGCAATTCTTGTATATATATATATAATTGGAATCTCGGAATCGGCTCCAACGATTTTCATGAAATTTAGTATATAGGGGGTTTTGGGGGCGATAAATCGATCTAGCTAGGATTCATTTTTAGAAAATGTCGTTTTGTCGGTGTTTTCAGGTAATGATAAACTTCTACAATATACTCTTCCTGACATCTATTGGCAAGTAGCAATACTAAAGCTACTTCAGTAAATGGCGTTGTTAAGCAACACTAAACCGAGCAAAGCTCGGTCATCCGGGTACTGAAAATAAATCCACAAAAATCTCTATTGTAACAACAAATCAACACAATTCAATCTAAAAGTGCAAAATTGTTTAATTCGACTGTATTGTTTCCCTCCCCATCGATCACTCGTTGCAAAGTATTTATTTTATTTGTGATCGGAGACAAAATCAGGAAACCCGCTGAGAACAAATCGTATCGCTGTCGTATCGTACCCGCGCCGTTCAATCGCTGCCTTATTGAATTTATGAACCGATGAAGCTGAGAACAATAAGGTATTGTTCTATTTCGAAAGCGATCTTTTTATATCACTTACATGACCTTATTTGATAAATTTATTTTATTATCGAACAATGGGTAGATATATCTTGAAACACAACGTTATTTGAATCGAATTAACGTTTTAATATCCGATAAATAATATTAACTTTATTATTATTTACAACTTTATCTCCGCCGTTCTGGAGTAGTGTTCTGGAGTATGCTCTAAGCCTTGTCATTTGTGAGGAGAGCCGTGCCCTGTAGTGGGCCATTAATGGGTTGAAGACACAAGCTTTTCAATCATTAATATTATGTTGAATTGTTTATATGTTTAATAGGGTTGTGCATGTAGAGTTGGATAGAACGATTGTGAAAAAAAAAACATTTTTATACACGTTAAGCACATTAGTGTTTTTAGATAGCAGTTTAAGCTTTGTTAGAAGCCTAGGAATGGCTTGAACTTTGGACACTTAGGTATGTATGTACCTACTTGGCCACTTAACCCTCCAAATCCGATCCAATCATACCAGACGTGTGCTTTAGTCCACTAAAGGATTACAGCAAGCCAAACAAATGAACTTAAGACACAATAAACTTTTGCACAATAAAACCTGTCATACATATTCCATAATGATTCCGATCCAAATTTCTCCTCGCGCCGCGCGGCGTCAGCCGCCGCGTACACTTCAACAAGCTTTCTCCCGCGGCCATTCTCGCCGATTCCGTCAATCAGTGCGCGTATTATCTCCGACGTTCCCCCGATCTCATAATAGTTCTAAATTACATCAACATACAGTTATTTCTCACATCGGTACGTCAATCAGGAACTCGCAGCGCGTCCGCACTTCGATCTATACATCGGATCCATTATGCGTGTCTAATAGATTTTTTTGGCGCTCGCCCATTCACGGGCGCAGCGTGAAGTCCCGTCAATGGCCATTGTGGCATTGAGCCGAATCGAAGACCGACAAACTTTTATTTGTAATGGCCCTAAATGGCTGTTGTGGGGATTAAGGTGCTGGGAGATTCGGGGGCTTTGTCATCGCCCGAGTGGCATGGCGAAAGCGACAAATCCAATGTCGCCGCAGGATAACAGGGTTACTCGTGTCTCCGAGTGCCATTACCTTCACGCCCGTTTTTTGCGATGCTCCTTTTGAGATCTGTCACTTTTGATAGCGAAGATACTCATTGTTACGGTTTACACGACGGATTATAAGCTCGAGTGCAGTTTGAGCGGAAATATTTGTGATTGTACTCTACAGGGTGATGTAATGATATTTGTTTATCTGTACTCTCAAATTTTATAACATGTATTATCTATCTATTAGGAGGTTTTATAAATATAATACAGAAAGATTGCAAAGGGGCGAGTAAACATGCAGAAAAAACGAGGTTAATGGCATTTTCCCAAAAAAACACATATTACTTAGGTGTAAATTTGGTTATTACTATATTAGCTGCTTTTAAATACCTGCATAAGATTAATAACTCTAAAAATATAGCAAGAAATCATAATAATTAGGTATGACATCTTTTTCCCGACTGCAAGGAAAGGTTATGTTTTCAGGCGTATTTTGTATGTGTGTATTGTGTATGTGTGTTATGTATGGACTTGTGAATCTAATATTAATAAAATAGAAATAAAAAAATATTAGTGGCTGTTAGATGCCATTGTTTGAAGTATCGAAAAGTACAAATAAATCGTATACCTAATGCAATATGAGTATCTAATTAAAAAGCTCACCACATGGATTTTAAAAAGTATCATGATAGCTGTTTTGATAGCAGGCAGGTCTTTTTATTTTTTAAGTGTTCATCTTACTAATACATTTATGCTGACACTTAAATCTTTTTTTTAAATATTTTACTATCAGTATTCAGCATAAAAATATGCACAAACAAAATACAACATAATTATGTTTGGAACTACATACGAATATAGAATGAACCCCGAGCTCATTAGATAATGCCTATTATAGTGCATCTTACAGTTATGTCGTTACCTTACTAACAAACTTGATGACGCACACATTCTCACACCTCACTGAAAATGTTCTAATTAAAATATTTGTTGCACGAAGCAATTATGAAAAAATAAACCCGATGGCGTACCGGTAGCGACACCCTCCATAAGTCTTTTTTATCGCCTCACCGCGTCATGTTTAACCCGTTCATTGACAAAAGGTATTTAAATGAAGCTGTCGTGAAATGATATTTACTGCGCACAACGACATTCCCGCCAACCATTAAACTCTTCGCCCGAATCCTGATTCAATTTTAGAAGTTGTCGTCAGTTGTCTTGTTACAGCGTTAAATGCTTATGCTCTGTCTAATGAGGAATCACGCCCCAACTCAGAGACACTAATGGTTACTTAAATCGCTCCTGAGTACATAATTTGTATGGTGATTCTTTAGTAAGGAGCGATTAAAGTAACTGTTAGTGACTCTGAGTTGGAGCGTTAGTTTCTTAACTTATCCTGTATTATTATTTAGAATTATTAAAATAAAATATTTTTTATCATGCTACCAAAAGCTTAAAGATGCAACACATTAAAAACTTATAACAATGAAAATTTTTGACAAAATATTAATTTATTATAGCGTACTATATAGTTTTGTTAAATTTGATATTAAATTTGATAGTTCTGATAGGTTATGCCACCAAAAACATTTTCATGTAAAATGTTGCCAAGATGAGACCAAATGGCTCACATTAAAAAACTTATCAGATCTCATGTAGAGCTAAGCTTCTAACTCTACACGCCCGAACTCTACAATCCCTAACTTCACAAACTCTCCACCTTTTTAGTCAAATATGTAGCTTGGCTGTTCCTATGGAAATTTTTTAAATATTTTTGACTAAAACCTTAATACCTTCTACTCCTGTAGCAACTTATTTTTGCCGTATGAAGCTTACGTAGGAAGCTTACAGCAAAAACAGTTTCAGAGACATTTCAAACAAACAAATAAAAAACTTCAGCTATATGATATTAGTATACTTAGATTATTTTACTTATCATACAAGTGATACAATTTAATTTAATTATTACAAATTATGGTTAAGTTACAAGTTGGTTAAGTTAATTAAATCTGGGCTAAGTTATTTACGTATCATTTAGCGCAACGTCTGCCGCGCGACAAATTTAACAATGCCGGTTCCACCCGTGAGCCGTGACAGCAGTCAAGAGGAAAAAAAACTTAGCTAATGAAGTGCAAATCTGTCTCAATACGTGTCCTGGAGATTTATCACTTTGTTCTCTAATTATTTAATGGTCTGATTTGAGTTTAGCTTAACTGTTATATCTTGGAAATGTCTCATTGCATGTGTTTCGCTATTATTACTTACATAAATTCACTACTCATCTTTATTTGAAAGCGTGGCTGGCCTTGTCACATGTATATCTGTTTAAGGATTATTTATTTATTATGATGGTGATTATACTTGAGGCGAACATAAAATTCCACCAGATAAGAAACTTCTAACATGACCTAATACAAATTTATTATAGCTGCATAAAATCCTACTATAACAATATTAGATAAAATCGTAGCCAAATCCATCAAATGTATGATATTGCAGACCTACCTGTCATTAGCCCACTGCTCACAGCAAAATGCCCAATAAAAATATATGCGTAAAAGCCATCCAGTTTTATAGTTATGGACTATGCGTAAAGCTAGCCCTGGGCTGTAGTTACGGGCTAATAAAAGTCCACCCTACGTACTGTGGTCGTGTAAACACACGGCGTGTTAAAACGGTCCAAACGGTTCGACCACAGCACTCGTTCACTTCCCGCCACAACCGCAAATGGTCTTTTAATATTGCCGTTTGCAATATTTACACTGAACCGTTACAAAAATGGGCCTATAATATACCTATTACATTGAAGTCTTTGTAGTCAGTTATAATTCGACGGGCGCAAAGTAAAAAGAGTTATATACATATATACAAAACAGCTACTTTTCAGGAGAGCGGATAAAAGGGAGAAATGCTGCTATTTTTAAATCAAGATTGTTGAAGTTTTCATCACTATTAAAGTTTTATTTAATAAGGCATCATTATTTATATTTCATTTTGACTAATTACGTTTACTTTATGAGATTTTGCAATTGTCTGCTAATACATTGTACTCCAAAATGTGGCAACCGTGTGCTGCCACTTGGTCGTATCTACATGGAAATTTAAATATAATATATTTATTGAAGTATGTTATGCTAAAAATAAGTCATGAATGAAGTTATTGTCTATGATAAATCCAAATGTATAGTGGTGTACTCAAACTGCTAACTGTTATCAAAATACTTTTATACAAACTTTTTACACGTCATTTTACTTGTAAAAGAAAAAGATTGCCGGCCGGCGAAGAGCATGTCATCTGACTGATAACACAATATTACGATGCCCGCGCACCGTTAGGGCAGCGGTGGCTGTACGCATCTACATCTTTCAGTTTTACAAAACAGGAGTAGCTAGGTCTGCTTTTACGTTTTGAAAGTGCAAAAAATAAGGCGATATCTCTAAAGATTTTTTGCCATGTTGTGGAATATAATATTTTGAGTAAGTTAACTCGCAAGTAGTTAAATCTCAAAATCGCAAAATTGCAGATAACTTTTTTTACTTTGCACCCGTCGATTTATAATTTCTCAGATCAATAAAAAAGGTCTGAGGTTCTGTAAGGGAGTTTTAGTTTTTTATACCTACATATGGAACGATACGGGTGATCCTATGGCAGACCCGATAGAATTAGCGAGTATGTTGGAAGTACGTCGTTGCTGGTCAAGGCGAAAGCGTGAAATCTGCTTTTATTGTTTTGAACATCGAGATTTCACTAAAAATAAGTGAAATGAAAAAAAATTTTTTTTTTAAACGCTTTTATTTCAATAATGTTTAGTTTATAAAATTAGCTACAAGTTGTGAAAATTTCAAGTCTCTACGTAAAATAGAACATAGAGAATTATGCGTCTAAAGTCTGAAAATCGTTTTTTTTAATTTAACAACAAATAAACAATGAAAATTAGTTTAAAATATGATTTTCGTGTATTGTCATCGGAAATACACATGTCTGCCAAATTTCATCAATTTTCATTAAAGGGAAGTCATTCAAATTAACGTTACAAGATTTGATGCTCCGAAGTGAAAGTAAATAAAAGCGTTTAAAAAGACAAGGTTTCAACCACGTTTCAACAATGCAAGGAGGATAACAAGTTGTTATTTCGTTATACGTATTAACAACATAACATAACTCATGTGGTACATGAGCTATGAGACGATGATGTGGACTTTTTATAATCATAATTTTTTTTTAGTATTAATTTTATTGTTTAGGAAAATAATTTGAATATTTTTTGATTAATATTTTACGATAAAAACAGGGCAAGTGCATGCCAGGCCACGTGTAATGTAGAGTAATGTAGATTTCCGAAGTAGTAAGTTTATCAACTACATATTACTCATTAACTACTTAAGCTAAGCTAGCCTTGATAGTTATCATTGTAAATCCATCATATAACCTATTTTTGAGAATTTTTTCACTTGTCTAACTTCAACCGTTTAGCCAGCAGGGAGGGGGGGACACTTGACTCTAACTAAAATTATCAATTTAAAGCCAAATATTTCGCAAATAAATCCAAAAATGGTTTTTTAAGACCCATAATATTTTTGAAAGACCTTTTCAACGACATTCCACACTATGGAGTACGCAACGAAAAAAATCATCCTCATGTTACCTGGGGAGGTACCCTGAAAAATAATATTTTTCAATATTTTATGTTACTAGTTATTCTGTAGTTTTAATAATCCATGCCTTACAGCTTTCTAACACTAAAGGTCTCAGCGCTTTACCTCGGACAGACGGACGGACGGACATGACGAAATTATAAAGGTTCCGATTTTACTTCGGAAAAATACAAACTCCTCAAAAATACAAACTTAAAAGAAGAAGAAAGATTGATACTTGGATAGAGTGTTTTTAAAAGGAGAGTCCCTTCTATGGCAGTTTTAAAAAGAGTTTTTAGTGGTCTCAACAAAATTTCAATAACGATGTCGTAGGAACTTTCACAAAGAGCAACTTGCAAAAATTGCTCAGTAATAGAGCTACCTAATTACGTATTGCGTCAACCGACCCTGTACTTTATACACAATGTACGCTTGCGCCGCGCTGATCAATTTCACATCACGACACGACACGACTGACCGTGTTGCCAGTGCTAAATTAATTACGTCCTTCAACAATAAGAACCACATTTTCACTCAATGCTCTTTATTAGTTTCCTGCTACCGATTATTCATTTCCCTTATTATTCTCATTATTTCGCATTTAGTGTTGATTCATTGCACAGCAAATTTGGGGAAATATAAATTGTATCTTGCAAATTCAGTGCAACGTGTTTCGACAAATTATTCGCGTAATGAACGCCGTGTTGTAATAAATTATATTATTCCTAAATAACCGGTAATATAAAAATCATTCTCACCACGTATGATTGCACTTGAAGACTTTTGTTCACCTTTGAGAACACCGCATAATAGAGACCATTCTACAGCAAAGAAATTAATATCGCATCGGAGGACTATCGGACCCTGATCAAACGTATCAGTCGGATTTGGAAGTCATTAATGTCGTCAAAATGGCTGCGTTCGGCTTCTGGAATAAGTGAATAAGCTCTGACGTTGATACAGCATTGTGGGTCTTCGAGAATGGTTACAGAGGTCAGAGTGGCTAGCAGTGGACGTTGGATTTCTTCAGTGAAGAAACTTTACTATGATAGGCGAATGTAGCTTCTATTTCTATCACATCAAGGTCTATAATGGGTAGTTGTAGTCGGGTATAAAGGTGAAGGCTTTTTGCAACTCACTGCATTAACCCGGCTTGTTAGAGCCGTAATGAACGCTAGGTGCAAGTCACGAGGCGAGGCGCCGGCCTGGCACGTCATCGCTCCTGTCAATACCGGCCCGACAACGGAGAAGGTTATTTTCAAAGATCCGCCACCACTAATTAAGCCTACTGAAGAATAAAAGGAATAAAAGGTTGTCGGCGGAGGGATTATTCTAAAATTATGTTCGATACATTTACTTTTTCAATAAAATAGTACGGTTTCATATAAATATACTAGGTACAGTCCCGTGCTGAGAAAAGTAACCCATCTGTTTGTAAATACATATATATACGTACAGCAACATATCTGTTGCCTTTGATACGATCTTGTAGCTACGTGTCGACCTGTTTTTGCGGAAACTGGTTTTTGTCTCTTCGATGCGGCTAAATTACAATTTATATTTTATTACACATTTCAATTCATGTAATCGATTGACAAGAAGTCAAGAAATTATTTATTTGGCTTCAACCCATTAATGGCCCACTACTGGGCACGGGTCTCTCCATTTGAGGTGGCCTAGAGCATACTCCACCACACTGCTCCAGTGCGGATCGGTGGAGGGGTTAGTGGCCAACCCGAGTGTCGGAAGTTTTCAAACCGCCCGAGGGCCTCCGACATGACTTAACGAGTGTTATCTTATGATAACAACCGGGACCGACGGCTTTACGTGCCCTCCAAAGCACGGAAACGCTCAAGATTGTTTCCCACTAGCGGTCACCCATCCAACTACCGCCGACCGCGCCCGCTGTTGCTTAACTTTGTCGATCTTCAATATAATCTTCAATTATTTATTTAATAATTATTTTTTTAATTAATTATTTATGGGCGACGATAGCCGCTTGGGTGGATCGTCAGCTCGTTTGCCGGTTGTTTACATAAATAAGCATCGATAAGGGAGACGTCGTGTGACGTCACACCATTAGGGTGGTACAGAGGACGACACACAGGTCTTATTCATAAAGTTTGAGGTTCGAATCCTGTCATGAAAACTTTAATATTTAATTAGTTGTTTTTGTTTGTTTTATTTTTTGATTTAAGATTGTGATTTAAGTTATTAATATACGTTATTCTTAGTATATACGATACTTGAAAGTAGTTTGTTCAGAATCAGTAACTGAATCGATCGTAATAATTTTTACACCATGTCTTATTATTTATTTATATTTTATCGTAAAAATATTTAAAAAATGTTGAAAGTTAAAATGTAAAACATCGATATTTTGAACAATCATTAATTTATGTGTGAGTGATTCACGATAAAAAAATATTAAACTAATTATTCTAAATAATGGTGATTAATATTTTATGTATTAAGTATAATGATTAGTTAGTGAAATAACCTGGACACCAAGCTTTCTTGCAATCATCCTGATGCCTCGATTTTGTTCCCAAAGAACTTATCTTGGCTTTCAAGAAAACGGTTAATCGAACCATGATTTTCTAGATAATATAGAATACGGAATACAGAAATACGGAAGCTAACGAGCGCGCGTAACCTTTGGAACTGTAAATTTCCAAGAAAACAAAAAACGAATTTCAAAAAAACTTTGACTTACCCACATATTTTGTTAAATAGCGCAAGATCAATCTATACCTATGCCACGATGAATGAATGGTGTGACGTCACACGACGACGTCTCGGTAATCGATGCTTAGGTATTGCTAAATCCTATACAAATTTCGCGGCGACTACCAAGAGCCCTTTGGTCCAGTGGCTAGGAGGTCTGGCCTCCACTTATAAATTTTTTGGTTCAAATCCTGGCAAGATGATCGGTGTTTTCACATTTATTTTATAATTTGTTGATTCTTGACTTCTTGTTATAAACAAGCATACCTAGCATTATGAAATGAAATATTAATTGTGAAATATTAATTATTAAAAATTTAATAATTTAGCCGCATTGAAGTGACAAAAACAGGTCGACAAGTAGCTACAAGGTTGTATCAAAGGCAACAGATACATACGTTGCTGTACGTATATATATTTACAAACAGATGGGTTACTTTTCTTAGCAGGGGACTGTACCTAACGTCCACTATACAGAATGACAGATCAGTGTTTTTGTTTTGACGTTGACGTTGATGCGCCATCTTTACTTAATACATAATATCTTCAAATTGTTGTATGGGAAAAGTGGAAAATCGACTTTATCAATGGACCGAATGTTCCTAATGCATTGTTTTAGTGGTCTCAAAACACCTTCGGATTATTGCCTTCCAAATGAAACCATTTTGAGCCATATCGGTTTGATAGCTTCAGAGTCTATAAAGGACATCCGTACAGTTTTTTGTGTTTTATATACCTATATAGATTGAATGATGGGAATTAATAATATAATCTGTTTAAGATTATGTTATTAATTACCATCATTCAATCATAATATTATTTAATTAATGATTTAATTTTAATATAATTATATTATTTACTTTACCTGCTTATTTTATGATATGCATTTAAATGATAGAATAATACTCACTAGTTTTGCTAATTAATGTATTATAGGAAGTAGGTATTAACAAATAAAAATATACGAAAAATTCTTGAATCCATAAAATCAGTGTGAGTGTCAGCTCGGAAATAATTAATAATTTTAGCGCCTGCCCCACAATAGCCAGTTCGAACCTGGACCCCCGGACCCCCGGACCGACCACCCGCTGCGCGTCACCGATACCACGATAGCCCATTCATTTACTAACAAGTTATCATATCAACGGATTGTAAGAAACATTCAAAATATGCATATGACAATGACTCTTAAATATAAAGTTTATAATAAAATAAAATTACTTAATTAGAAGAAAATTAGATGAAAATTAATTTATGATAATTTGTTTGGATTACCTGAATGAATTTGATTCATTATTTTTTTTTCGTTTTATGTATTTTTCAACATTCATTTTATATTTTTACAATCACTTTCAATGGCATGTGTATGTAGTCGTATAGTATGAAAGTTGACCTACCTATGTAACGAACAGTGGTTTAAAATAATAATGATGATGAGTTTACTTCATGATGTGTGGTCCTTGGCACCCACGAAACAGATAATCCTAGTGGAGCTATGAGTATGAAGCGTTATTATTATTTTTAAGCTTCTATAGAAGCTTAAGCGGTTGGGCGCTATATTTTCACATACAGATACATAGGGGAAGTAAGCCCAAGAAGGGTACCTTAAGGCAAAATTAAAGTTTGAGCATGTTAATAACATAATTTGTAGAGACTTAAGTTGATGCGTGTAAGGGAGTTTAATATAGTTTGATAAAATTAGGTCATATTACTTAAAACTACACCAGCAAAATTATTATGAGCAAATAACATAAACCTTCAAAAAACTCATTTTGCCCGTAGGGGGGGCCTAAAATGGGTACTGGCCTCGGGCAAAACGGAAGGCCGGCCTAAGATGGGTAGGAATATAACAATGTCCAATAACACTGAAGTCAGTTGTAGTAATTAGTGTTTATTGTAGCCAGGCACCATTGCTACTATATTAAAATAAATTTTCATTCATTCATTCCATTCATACTTATTTTCTTTGCTTCTATTTTTATACTTTTCTATTCGGGGGGCCTAAAGAAAGTAGCAGATGTCTCTATTTAGGAGTGTTGCGGTCTATGGCCTTATACGGAGCTCCCGTATGGGAAGAAGAGCTGACTGATAGAAGAACTCAGAGGGTGATGGCTATTGGACTCATTTGAGGATATCGCACCATCTCCTTCGAGGCAGCGTGCGTCTTGGCGGGATGCTCAAGCTTCGTTATATGATTGGCGATGAGATCCGGGCCCGATGTATTGTACCCTCGCCAAGAGAAATGGAAGAGTGGAAGTTCCACGCTCAACAGTCGATGACTGAAAGGTGGAAAAGGCAGCTGGCTGAACTCAGAGCCGGATGCTGGACTGTCGAGGCTGTCCGTCCGATCCTGGAGGATTAGTTAAACAGGCGGCATGGGCTGTTTACCGTCCGGCTCATACAGGGTCTCATCGGACATGGTTGTTTCGGAAAGTACCTAAGTAAGGGAACCGACCACCAGGTGCCACCATTGCAGCTGCGTCGAGGATACGGCGCAACACACATTGTTAGTGTGCCCAGCCTGGGAGGATGAGCGCCGTGAACTCGTCGCAGAAATGGGGGACGATCTCTCGCTTTTATTTATTTATTTATTTATTTATAACTTTATTATACCTTTAATCAAAATGGTACAAAAGGTGGGCTTAATGCTAGAAGCATTCTCTGCCAGCCGACCTTTGGGAAAACAGATACATCTAAGGCGGTATATAGTAAAGAGATGATAGATAAAGCATAAATAATAACTAAATATAATATTTATATTGAAGGTCGTATAAAAGAAAATAGAAAGATATATATACATATAGAAAGAGAATATCAGAATAAATATAGAACAGAGAAACTAAAATATTGTATTGACGATAGATTAAATCAGCGAGGTAACTTACAAAAAACTAAGCCCCCATTGCTTCAGGTAATGAATTGTGACTTTCATTTTGAAGGTCTGCTTGGTAGTAACCCTTCTTATGTCGTCCGGGAGGGCATTCCAAAGCCGAGCTGTATATATAGCGAAAGAGTTGGAAAGAAAACCAGATCGATGAAGTGGAATTGACAATGCAAGAGAATCAGAAGATCGAAGTTGACGCTCATGACCATAATAAGAGCAATGGTCAGAACCGAGAGGTCTTGGGATGTGGGACTTTCCTTCTGCGAGGAGGTTATGTCGCAGAAAGAATCTTCGGAGAGGGAGAGGGAGATATCATCTAACCTCCCAATCTGCAGCCGGAGAGTAGGACGTCGGAAGAGGGCCTACCAGGCCCTTCTCCGTCCTCCATGAATTGATGTCGTGACGGTGGACACGGTGTCAGCCGTCAGTAAAATAAAGCCTCAAGAATGTGCGCGCGGTGTATGAGCCGCGTGCCTTGTAGTGAAAAAGGGATGGTTAAACTCCAGATCCATGCTGAAAAAGGGATCTCAAAAAGGACCAGCGCTGTCAGGCTCGCGGAAGAATGCGAGAGCGTACCCGTGATCCTGACCGACGCTGTAGAGGAGTACAGGTACACCCGTGGTGGTTTTAGCCGGTAGGAGTCCGGCATAGCCAACAGTATTCATGGCATCCATGAAGATTTCCCCACGTAAAAAGGGGCAAAACGAGTAGGTACTCATTTTGCCCTACCCATTTTGCCTTTTAGCTAGAAGTTTGCATTATTCGAAAAATAACCTTCAAATATTAACTCTAAATCCGTGTGTTGAGTATGAAAATATACTTGAATAAGTTTATTTCGATACTGAATTAACACTATTAGACAGACATTTAAGCAAAAGCAAAAATCAATGTGAACTTATCTTGCAATTTTTTATCGAAACAGACGAAAAAATATTTTTGGTCACTGCGCACGTGTTTCTACTAGCTTCGTTTTTTAGTGACTGCCTCAGATGGAGCGGGATGCAGAGCGACTGTTGCACTGTTCGCAGCGAGTCCAGCGTTCAATCTGACGATGTCGCATTGCCTACCCTTTTTGGGCTGGGTACCCGTCTTGGGCTTACTTCCCCTACCTAATTACCTACATCCTAGTACATACATACTTAAAATTACGAGCTTATCAAAATATTTTTCACAAAAGAAGCTTCTAAAACGACGCGTGGAAAAAGAAATACCGTGCTTGGAAAATTACCCTTGCCCATAAAATTATGTATGACAGTAATTTATTTACCATTTTTATTAGATTTGTTACTGTCATTTTATGCAAATGTATGTCGGTATAGCGAACAGAAGCATTTATTCCATCACGCAATATGGACATATATAATAGAATAGAACCATCGGTGGAAGGACAGCCTATAAATCTGCTGTGCATTAACAAACCGTAAAACCAATGCCTATGTCCATTAGGGCCATTATAAGGACTATCGGAAATTGCAACTATTAAATGAAGCATCCGGCTTTTAACTGTAAATTTTCCGTTTGCAATTTGTCGTTGAGAAACAATCGGATGTGGTTCTCGAATTGTAGATGTTGTCTCTAATTTAAGATATTGAAATATTGTTGGCATTAGCCGTGTGCCGACAAGGATCATAATATAATTTAAAGATATTCATACCTATATATTCATAGGTCTGAGTATAAATATAAAGTTTAATGTTTAGAGTAACGTTACCCGTTGCTAGGTAAAAATTTGATTGATATTCGATTTGATTCTCATTAAAGCGTATTAAAGGCGAACAAAAATTACAAACATTTTTGTGTAAATTTATTTTTATTTATTTATCAAATTATAAAAATAAAAATATATTATACATATAGTAATCATTTTGTAAGGAGGTGTATGTTTTTATTTTTTATTTCTTATTCTGTTTTTTTTCTGTTTTTTGTATGTGTTCGTGGCCTTGTAAATAAACTTCTATTCTATTCTAAATATGTAGGTAGCTATTTTGAGTTTAAATGGGAAGAACTATATTGTTCATATTCGATCTATCCATGTATAATATAATACTTTTGGATGAAAACTACTATTTTATAAGGATAATATTAGGTACAAATATTTGTGATAAATATATAGGTAAAACACTTAAAATGTTTGTACCTATGGATGTTCTTCATAGGTTTTGAAACCATCCAACCGATATGCCCCAAAACGTCTTATTTTAAAGGCAATAATGCGAAGATGGTTTGAGACCACTAAAACAATGCATAATTAATTAATTAATTAATTAAATAATTAATAATTTAATTCAGTCCAACCATGAAGTCGATTTTCGAATTTTCCCATACAATTTTTTTAGCTTAGTAGCATACGCCAGGTATCCATTCGTTTAATTACTGAAATAGGCACGTTTCTTCATAGCAGGTTGGTACGTAGAAAAGCGGTCGTCGCTTTTCTACGTACGTACCGTGACAGTTCGTAGCATTATGTTAGACGTGAGGACCGGTGTTTGTTGCGTTCCTATCATCATTAAATACCTGACTAATAAATTATGAATTTTAAATTTCACTTGTTATTACAACAATAGGCAATAAATATAATTGCCTTGTTATGCAGATTTTAAATAGCTGTCACCACGCAAGTGAGACTTCAGAACGTAATTTTATTCTGATATTTTATACAATATATTTAGAACCTACAAATCTCACAAAAAACGTACTTACGTCTGTTATTTTGTTTTTTGCGTGATAAAAAATTTTTTATTGTATTTTGGTAAGGCGTATGAACAATGTACTAAGTGAAGTGTCTATAACAAAATATTTAACAAATATTTTGACTAGCCGGCTTTTCCCGACTACCATTAGGCGAGGGTTGCGCTGCCATTAGTCCCCTCGGAGGGCAATATTTCACGTGCTCAGAACCCAACGATCTCCATGAATACTCTCCACCGCACTCGAGGGCTTTAAATCGCGCCTGCCAATGATTGCCGCACTAATGTCCACATTGTTGATCTTGAGGGGTCCTCACTCCGTTGCTCATGAAAGTGTCACTTTGTGATCAATTCTTAGGGTGTTTTCTGGTCTTGTCAGATGATCGCTCACAGATTTTGTTGGTCATCAATATTTTCAGTGTTATAGTCAACAATGAGTAAGATCTCATAATGGAGTATTAAGAATAAGAATCATTTGATGTTACCTATCTAGAAGAAATATTGTGCAAAACAACAAATTATTAAATGATTTTCATTGTTTGTCCTAAAAATCTTTAGTAAGGGGATAAAGTAAATCTGATTTGCTAATCTGAAGGCATTTTTAATTGTCTAGTTTTATTGAGAAAAACACCTCCTAAGAGGGGAGGATACTATTTAAAGGAACAGAAAGTATTTAAGTATCGTGTAAAACCAGTTTTGATCAGCCTAAAAGTACGACTGCTCGAGTCGATAGCGCTACAATATTTTCTAAGCCGGTTTACAGCCTAGGACGGCGTTACCACGTACCTATGTATGTACATTCGTAGGTAGCAGCTGTCAAGCGGTAGATTGTGGTATTTGCGGTCTTCCATTCAACGTATCCTCTGTATCCCATTCATGACTCGTGCAAGCCACAACTCGCCTTACATACATTTAGGACTGTTTTACATGCATGCGTTTCAATACGCACTCATGCATTTCAGTACGTCGCGGTTGTGGTTTTAGGAATTGGTGACTATTGCATATACCCAATTTCTAACCTATGCCTAACTGCAGATAAGAGATGATAGAGAGAACTGAAAACACTGATTATACCCAATAGGTCAAATACGCTTGATCCAATACTCAATCAAAATGTCAAACTAGTAAATTGTCGAAGGTACGTGAAAATTTTCGTTTCGTGGAAGTTTTCAATTTTCGAGTTTACAATTTGACAGTTTGGTGTTTAATTTAACATCTGGTTGGTTAACCTTACGCTTTATAATCCAAAGAAAGAAATATATTTCTTAGCCATGAAACTACTCTCCGATCATGAAAAGGCACCACCGAGCCGAGTACGGTAGTCTAAATAAAGGGCAGGTTCTTTAGTTACCTACCTATTAAGGGATAGGTACAATGTACATACTCGCAGATCTGTGGAAACGCGTTAAAGTCCAGTCCATTGAAAAAGTGATCATTTTAGAGGTGTTTTGTTTTCAATTTGTAAGACTAGATAAGACTCAAAATGTAATTAGATTCTTGTACGAGTATCTTGGTCGCGTGGCTCGGCCGGCGGATGGCCGGGACCGCCCGCCGCGGCCACGCTGCTATGCTAATTCAATTGTGTTATGAGAGCGGATAGCGGTCGCGATACCATCGGCTCCGCCCGCATTATCATAATAATGCGCGAGTCACCTCGTGGACGCCTTGGCTTCGGCGAGTGTTGACTGTCGACACACTTCATATCCGATACACAACACAACGAAGTGTACCTACCATTGATATTCGTGTTTGCTTCAATATTCAACTTTAGTTAAAACGGACTCGGTTAAGCGATATTGCGTCTAATCGATTCGCAGAAGTGTTGAAAAGTGGCGAAAGCGGTTCTCATGGCGCGTCGCCCGCGGCCTGTAACCGTACAGTTCTTACCGACGATTATATTCATCTAGTGGGATGCAAATTGAATTATGGGACTTTTTGTATGTGCTCAATGGTTTTATACCTCCGCTTTGTTCTCGGACCGCGGTGTAAGTACGTGACGATTGAACACTCAGCGGCTTGTAATCGCCAGCTATCTACACAACGCCGCGCCGCGATTGTTCTGTTCGACCGTTTCGTTCGTGACGCCAAATTACAGTATTTTATTTTATTACTCATCTAATTGTAGCTATTGTTACAAAGGAGTGATCCAGTTCAATGTCCATGCAAGGAAAGAATCGCTTATCGATATGGGAGTATCAGCACTATCGGCGCAGCCACGAAGACCTTTCTTCGCTAGTAAAATTG
The DNA here is from genome assembly GCA_963932265.1 of Thymelicus lineola. Taxonomy (NCBI): domain Eukaryota; kingdom Metazoa; phylum Arthropoda; class Insecta; order Lepidoptera; family Hesperiidae; genus Thymelicus; species Thymelicus lineola. Next base: position 12,093,345 of record OZ010686.1, read on the forward strand.
ATAATTAGTTGCGGAAAGCAATCATGGCGCTAGTGAATAAGAAATTAATATCGTTGAAATGATAGTCTCGGACGGATCTAATTGGTATGGATGGAATAAAAACCGTAGGCATAATAATTGTTCGTTTTTATTAGTTGACTGCACAAGGCCCTGTACGATACGACGCGTCTTTGTGGTTTAGGCCCGCGGGGCCTCAACGGCGGCAATTTTCTCAGCAATTAATATCCTACGCCGTTCAATTACTAAAATGTAAAAAAATGTGAAACAGAAGCCGTAGAAAATTACAAAGCCACATACATTGAAAACAGTTCCACGCTATCAACACCGGTGCACCGCGCACCGCGCACCGCGCACCGCGCACCGCGCACCGCGCACCGCGCACCGCGCACCGCGCACCGCGCACCGCGCACCGCGCACCGCGCACCGCGCACCGCGCACCGCGCACCGAGCACCGGTGCAGCGGACGTATCACTTAATTGCACCCGCTGACTATGCTGTGCCGTCATGTGTCACTCATTCATGCCATTATTGTCCACTCTTTATTGTTTTCATATTCCAAGAAGCATAACCTAGGTCATTAGTACAGCTCAATTTGTCCAACTTAAGTAGTTGGCCGCAGTCAATTGACATGGCAGTATTAATAGATTCGGTCGAAAGTGGGCCACATCAATCTGAGAATACTCACTCTGCATGACCGTGTGCGTAAATTGGACAATCAGAAAACGGAGCAAAGAGACCGACTGCGCGGCCCGGGGCGATGTGTTCGAAACATTTTATTTGTTTGTTAGTATCGTATAAATGGAGCTAATTATTATAATTTCAGTGGAAATTACAGGAATTATGTTGCTACCAAAAATACGTGAGTTTAACGACGTTTTCTCGGAACTGTCGACGAGCGGTGAGGCGGTGAGGCCGCGCGGCCGCGCCGTGGGCGACGCACGACGCATGACGCATGCCGCAAGCCGCGGCACGCAACATGCAACATCCATTCCGCAACTCGACCTTGAACTTATCTCCAACTATTCCACATGATATACAATGTTGCAATTAATTTACGATTACTGTCTAGTGTTGCTCTTGCATTATTTAATAACAGCTTGCAAAAATAATGGTTAAAAAAATTCAAAATCATTTATCATAATTATTACTGATACTCTTATTACAGGTATCACTAATGCACTATGATTTTTTATTTACGACGGCATCTACTATCTACAGGTTTGAAGATTTTTTGAAGATGTCTGAAGCCTGCCAACCGACCCAAGTCTTACTGATTTGCCTTAAACTCTTACATTACCGACCCAGTTAATAAATGATCGTTTTGTCTTATGTTGAGTTAAGTACACTACTTGCACTTACTACTTCCCACGTTACTACTCCGCATAATTTGGTTACGGAAAATTATAAAATTACACTTCCTTAACGTAATTTTTGGCGATACTCACATAAAAACACAAGTGGTGTGACTGAATAAAGAACAAAGGCTTCGAGTAGAAGTAGTCTTGTTTCCATTGGGTCGTTTTTTATCGCGGTTGGAACTGGTTCCAAATTATACTCCTATTATCCAGACCCGCCGGCCGAAGGTCGGCCGTCACATGAAAATTTTGGAGTAAATTCCATCACGCAAAATATTACTACATGTTCTGAAGGAGATGCACGAATAAAATAATGCCTTTAGAAGTTCAAAATAGGTATAACCGGATTTAAATTTTGATAAGTAATAAACAAATGCTTAGTTATCATTCGTACCTTAGGTATTACTATTAGATATCACTATGTACCTACCATAGCTTCAATGTCAGGCAGAATGATTTATTAAATTAGTCCTCAGAATAAGAGTTCTCATTAGTTTTTTCTCCACAAAAACGAACTATGGAGTGATTGTAATTATTATTAATTAATTGTAATTATTATTTTGGTAAGAGTGTATTTGAACCTGATAAAATTGGATGTCTCTACGGACTCTACATTACTCCAATAACCCACAGCAGTTTACAGCACAGCCTGTGTTTTATATTAACATCATATTTTCTTCATTTTATACTTTCCCTCTCTCTTTTCCTTTTTAAGTTTGATTATTTCGTTTCGGTTTCCTACAAGATCTTGTCCTCAAAGCCTTACGCGCCAGCGGCGCCAGCTATATTTTATTACATTTATTTTTGTTCTTTCTCTTACACTTTATTTTCTTTTAAGAAATGCTTAGTAATAAAAAATATCTACGCCTATTTAAATAAAAATATCTATAATAACTGCTAAATATTTAATAAATAAAATTGGACCGCATCAAGCAAAAACTGGATGAATATGGAACGGTAAGGCAATGGTAACGCAGTATCGGCAGAGTGTGAGTGAAGGCGTGAAACCGCGTAGTTACTGGTCATTAGGGCGCTCCACGGCCACATGCCTCCTCAAATTGGGCGAAACAAATTATTTATTTAAATGGAAATTATCGGCTTGCGACGTCCGTACGTTTTGACGCGCATGTGCGTTCAATATTCGACATGTGGGCTATGGTGTGCGGAACTTTAGTTTTTTTCATGATTCAAATCGTCACGGCTTTGTCACGCTCTATTGAATCACCTACATATTTCGATTTATGATACTTGAAGAGATGTTGCGTTTAAATGCAAATTTTTAGCAAAACTGTCAAGGCTAGAAAACTTTTCCTTTAGAGTCACTTTTTTATTGCATTGCATTGTTGCAAAAGAAGAACAATGTATTTCATTATAAAAAAATCTATACACGGCGGTTGCTTACTCAGGCTCGCCGACAAGACAAGAAAGCAATAATAAAGCACTAATTAACACAAAACCCATATCGATGTTAAATTGCATGAGACAAGAAACAAAAAATTTAAAAATATGAATCATTATAATAATATGTTCAGTTTAAAATAGTAAACCGCATTGAATGCTTTTTGCACCATGTATTTTGTGTAAGCGACTTGTGAAATCTGATATTAAATGAATGAAATTCTTCGTTTTGAAATTGTGCGGTAATTTATAGATAGCTCAGTTTGTACGTTAGTTTTGATGACATCTGTCTTTCACGATAAATTCCAGAATGAACCATGTGATATTCAATGGCCATGTATAAAATGTGATAATAGGGATTAAATTTTGATACGTCGACGAAATTGTGTGGTAATGTGTCGGACAGGGCGCAGCGCCCACTCTTCAAGCCCTACGGCATACTACGTCGTATCGCTATCAAACTATATTCCACTACAATATGCATTGGTATGCCGCCGTAACATCATATAAGACCGTGGCACTACCAAATATTTTTTCTATGTTATAAATAGCGAATCGAGTCTGTATTATGTTATTCCATTTTTTTAAGTTCAAAATGATTATCGTCATGATACTTAATATCAATATCTGATAAAAGAGACACAGGCAATTAATTATTACTTACAATGTTGCACTATCGTTAATTCCTTTTCTGTAGACACAGTTTACTTAACATACGTAAAATCATCATCATTTATCGTATTCATTACACTTAATGTACTACATTCATTTTTACTTGCAATGTTTTACTACATTAGCCAAGTTTTTAGTGATTAGGTGAAGCATAAAATAAAGGAAGGCGGTATTAATTACCATCATTTGCAATAGTCTTTACTAATTGATATTGAATTGAACTTCCCAGATATGTAGCAATCCTTATTGTAGGAATATTAGTTCCGTTTCTTGCCTTCTGTCCACTAACATCGATAGGAATTGTAAATGACTGCACTCAGTATATTTCTTGCTAATTGATGTTAAAGACATTAGATCGTATTATTAGAGATAGAAATTAATGGTTATTATATGTTTTAACAGTAAAGTTGCGATAAACGACAACGGGAGCGTTTCACACTTTGCTTTTAGTCGCGTGTGTGGAGGTCGCTTAATGTAGAAATAATGTCTTGCCGTCATTATCCTCTACTTAATTCACCCCTATAGCGTTTTTTTATTACGACACAAACCTCCATTGAGGCGAATTAAATATACGATAAAATTTACACATTTATATATTTATCTCGATTCTTTATTTATCTATGCAATCTATTATTATTATAGTCAAATTACTTATATGTAGCATCCGGTGATGTTACCAAACAAATGTTCTTATTTTACGTAATAGATGGAATTTAAAGGCATCTTTCTTCTTACAAATACTCGTAGCCTTTCTTTGGTAGGTATCAATCAGTTATCGAGTAAGGACGAGTTACGAACCTTTTCTCGGAAAGAAAGCCTGGATTTAAAATACTGCCTCAATGCGAAATGGTTGAGGTTTTTCCTCGACGTGTCTCTATTTATAAGTTTACCTGTCACAGCCTGTTTACCTGTGTGTTCAGCTGAAATTTCAGGAAGTTCTTATGCTGTCATTGAGGCCGACAACTTGAAGTTGCTTTCAGAAACACTGTAGTCTGTACAACGAATGTAAATTTTTGACACTCGTCAGCCATACAAATTATTAATACCACAATGTTTCGTCGAGAAAATCGGTTACTTCACAATTGACAAACCTTCACATGACTTACTGACTGACCTTACTTAGTTATACGCAGATATTAAATTTAGAACGGGCCAAACAATACCAGCTGGATTTAAACATAAATTCTACTTGGATTTTCAACTTCACGATAACTAGTCTCACGGAAGTACGATCAATAACTTCCCCTTCCAGTGTTGGATGGCAGGCGACAGAAACATAACCCTTGCTAATGTACTCTATACCAATTACTAGTGGATTTGGTAATTTGACGTTCAAAATAACCCAATTAATTGAGCTCGTCGAATACTTAATTTTGTATTTTAAGATAAATTACTTCGGCAAATACATGATGACCTTTTTACCTAATTCGATAAATAGTGACTATTACATTAGATACATTCTTGGCAGAGTCAAAATTACTTTTGTCATCTATAGCATCATTATCTTCATCACCCCATCACTGCTAACGTCATCACAATCAACTCTAGTATTAAATAAGTGTACAAATTTACGACAGCAGATTATAAATGTAGACACATTTATAATAATATTTGTAATATCTACATATTATATTATTATGACTAATGACTCCATCCATCCATCCATCCATCAGCCCTTGGAGGTCCACTGCTGGACATAGGCCTCCCCTAACTTGCGCCACTCTGACTAATGACTAAGGATATAAAAGCTTGTAGAAGTATTATAGAAGCCCAACTTAGGCACATGTAAGTTTAACTTAGAACAAAGGATCTCAACGTTATCCTATTCAATCGATTCCGTCATGGTGTTTTAATCAAAGGGTACGTTGTTATCTTTAGTAATACTACGGATCATGACAAACCTATTAATTAAAGATTAATGCATTCATAAACCTTTGTTATAAATTATAATCAAGTCATAACCTAATATTAAATGCAATAGACATATTATTGATAAAATTGTTAGCTTAGATAACTTGTTATTAATAAATTTTATTTATCAAAATTGACGTCATGCGCAAACAGTGAAGTAATTCAAATTGGTATACAAGTCATACAACGGCATTAAATGTCAATTAAAATGATTTTCCTTTTCATTGTGAGTCACGAGTATCGCTAGCATCTACTTGCGTGTGACTAATTCGTAATGTAATCATAATTAGCAAATCTTGGAAATCATGATCCATAGTACCGGCCGGCCGCGGCATAAGGAAACATTTATGAGCAAAAAACATTCTATGAGTTCCACTTTGGAATATAATTATGTATTTATGTTTTAGCTTTGTGCTTTAAGTTTTAAAAAAATACATTTAAAATAATAATGAAATAAATAATCAAAGGAAAAAATGTATGCCCTTGATTTTAATTTGCTGTCGTTCATGTAAATATTATTTATATCCCTACGCAGCCTTCATACACAATTACAAATATTATGAAAGTCCATACAAGATGCGTACAATCAAATCTTAAGGCTGCCACTTCATTTACGTTTGCTTAGATTAATTTATAATAATAATAGGACTCTAATTCTTAAATGTGTTTTGAAATATTAACGTCAATCTACGTCAATAAATAAAATAATTAACTTTCATTAATGACTTTGTCATTAGCGGATCCATTTTAGTAGACAGTGAAACGAAAATGCGTGCATCTAATGATCATAGGTCTCTTAACAAAATTTGAATACATTTCAGTGTCAAATGCAGACAATATGTCATAAATTGTAGTAAGTACTGCGTTAGCATTAGAATGAACGGGAGTTGGGGAGCGTACAGTTTCAACTGGAGAGTTTCACCCGGAATTAACTCGATAATGCTCTAATTGTGCAATTAGCCATCGGCAATTTACTCTCGGGTTATCGGCTGAGCTCACGTGAATTATGCGACTGGCTCAATCGCCTCTAGTCTCGTATCGGCAGCTGGCTGGAACATTGAAAATGTACAGTGGAATTTTGTGTCTGAAAGGTTTATTAATCGACTTCAAAAAAGGAGGAGGTTCTCTATTCGACTGTATTTTTTTTGCTATTGTATTTTACGGGCGAATGTAATAAATTAATAAAAAATAAATAAGTACTTTGATTATTATACGTTTATATTTACCTTAAGGAGCCACTCTCTTAAAATACTAAAATATAAAAGTGTTATCTATTCTTTACACAAGATAATTGAAGAAATAAATTAAAAAGACATGAAACTCTACTGGCTCTACAAAAATTATTAATAAATTATAGAATTATAAAACTGCTGTTTTCACCGTCTTCAAATTTTCTCATTTGAACAATATAATTTTAGTTTTCATTTTCGTTAGGTCGGTAATTTTTACACCATACACAGATTCTACTTTACTGCTACAGTAAAGTTAATACTCACGTAATAAATAAGCAAAAGTACGTCCACCGTGTATTAGGCTCATTATTTTCAATAACGTGTTGTTGGAAAAATATTAGGTCATAAGTATAGTTATGAGTTTTATGAAATACAATTTCCTCTGTAACGACTTCACGATCATCTTAATAACACGCCGCGGCTAAGCGTTTCGCTTGAATATTCATTTCGGTTCATCATAATTTTGGTAGATAATTTTAAATTATCCAATCTGCGCCAACCTCGCCGACATTGTGAGAAGTACCGTGCGCGTTTCTTATCACGATTTATTGCTTCTCACATTAATTTCATTATACGACCGTTTAAATTTAATGTTATTTATCAAATACGTTATCGTCAATCTCGGTGAAGTTATGATGATCTTGTTTTTGTGGGTAGTTACACGTCTGAAAAGCTCGTTCGCTTTTAATATCATAAGTGCCTAGGTAAGATTAAGACTCGTTCTTTATGTTATAATATTAAATAATTATATTTAAACCTGACTGAAAATCTTGTTTTAGGATAGTTAATTTCGTTACGTAGGTACTTCTTCTCATACTTACCAAATATGTAGGTAAAACACTTCGCACTCTCAGTGGAAAAAGTCATAAGTCGTCTTACGTTGAATTTTAGTTATTAATATAATTGGAAAGAGAGACAAAAGCTGCATATGCTCATTTTTTTTTCAAATTTTTATCATTAATCTTGACGGTTTTGTGCAAGAAATCGTAATGTAAATTCCATTGACTACTTACTGATATTTTAAAATTTTTTTGCTCTCCTGTAAAATTGCAATTTTCATCTTATGCCTTTTTTCCACTGAAGGTGCGACTTTATGAAGCGGCATAGCCCCACACTAGAATTCCCTGTGTCGTGGGTGCCATGGACAACACACAAGACAAGGACACTTACACCCAGACCGAGAACATAAATTCAAACTCATCATTCAAATTTCCGCCTCGCTGGGAATCGAACCCAGGACAGGCTGTGACAGTTATAATATTAGTTTAGAGTTAAAAACAGAATCATTATTATTGTTAAAAAATAATTAAATAACATTTATCAACCTGCATAAAATTAAAAACAAATAAAACCTAATCTGCAATTTTAAAGAAATTTTAATTACAATATCGAATAACTACAGATAGATTATACACCTTTTATTCTTTAATCTAAGCAGTACGTAACATAAATAAATACCGCGTTAAAGTTGCATTAAAATAATAAAATTAGAACCATTATTCGTCATACAGGATATTCAGAACACGTCAAAATCAACTCTAGTCTGAAACTTTCATTGTCTTCAAAGTCTACCCATAAACACGCAACCTTCACATGAGAGCTCCCAAATTATTTGTGATCAGTACCACTACCTGATCGGATACCACAATTTGTGCTCGCATTAGGTAATTTCATTTTATCCGACTCGTATTTTTTACGACAAAAGATCTTCGTCATTTTTGACAAGGAAAAGGCCATCAACATTGTAATGTTGTATGGCGCCGGAGTGTCGGGTCGGTCAACTACGCTTTGATCCAATCTGGCGCGAGTCGAGAGTTGAGCTGAGTCAGTTGACGACCAATTACCGATATCACTCGGTTTCGACCGCTCGACCGTTCGACCGCTCGGCCGTCGGTCGACCGGCCAAAATGGGGCATAATGCCTAGGGTAATTATGACTTCGGTCGAAGCGTCGCCTGCTCTTGCATTGATTTCGCTCTCAAATTTTATAAGGGGTATTATGTTTTTAAAGTGATTTTGGGTCATTTTTACGTGAGGAGAGATGAAATGTAATATCACTGAAGAAATGTAGATGTTTATAATGCAGTACCTATATTAAAAAAGCTTTTAAGAGAAAATATTATACTAAGCAAAAGATAATAATAAGTAGGTGGGTTCTTAAAGACAATTATATCTAAATAAGTAGTACTGTGTGTTTAAAGTTGATCAACAAAATTGTCAGAAAAGCTATAGGTATTGGAGATTAGGTGGAACTGTCAATTTATGAATTTCTTCGTTCTGTTTGTCTGTCCTGCCTAAAACGATACGTTCGTTAAAGCTCTACCAAATAAGAATAAAGTACTCGAAAGATCTTAAACTCCATTTTTTTTACCTTAGATCGTCCTTAATAGCTAAAATAATACCCACACAATGTAGTTAATAGTATTAGCGTTTGCGGAAATCCATTGTTATTAAGTTAGTATTTCTACTTTGCAACAATCCGTCCTTAAGTAACCATCGTAGAGTCAACTTACCCTGATGATGCTCCATTTCGGGGAAACACACGTGTTGGAGGTGGTATGTATGTTGGTATATACTTTTAATTATTGTAGTGCATGATTCCTTTGTGGGAGGGAGGGAAGTACCGCGCATGTCTTAAAGTACCTATGCCATCATAAAATGGTAACCGCGGTTGTTCCAAAGTAGAGTAACACTAACTTAATTACACACAATGTTTAATTGATAACAAGGCATATGTATATCCTATACTGATTACAATAATTGCTAATACTCAAAATACTCAAATTTTTATTGCAATCATATAGTGGATACATAGGTGTTAGTGTTTACATCTTTTAGAGGCACATATGAACCCTACTTAGGGTATTGCAATGTAATAACATTATTTTTGAACCGTAGATATTATTTTATATAGTTATGTACCACTTTATGTAAACTATTTACGTAACTGTGAAATGATAGTTCATTTAGACATCGTAACTTCCTACACACCTAAGTACCTACAAAATCATCGTATTTACATATAATAGATACAGGCCAGTACACGGCACCCCTCGGTTACAAAGATTTCGTGGTTTTTGTTATCGTTTTATGGAAATTATAATTGTCATGGAAATAACTGAGAGAGCGGCCATATTTACATAATATGACTTCATAGATCCGGCTGATAATACCTACAAGCGAAACCGTCGGACCATTTACAAGCCAAGACTTTTTGTATTTTATTGTTTACTAGCTGGGCCTCGCGGATTCACCCGCGTTAATTTTTGAAAAAAACTAACTACTAATATATATATGTTATACAAGGCCTATAACCTTCCTCGACAAATGGATTATCAAAAACAAAAAGAATTTTTCAATAGTAGTTCCTGAGATTAGCGCGTTTTACCAAACTCTTCAGTTTTATAATATTAAGTATAGATGACTTCTGACGTCATAAGAATAGATGGAGTAGAGATAGCAAAAACCGGTATTTTTAGCATCTACAGATTGTGTTATTTATGTTTCTTAACAATTTTCGTATATCCTGGATCAATGATCATGATTACTGATGACCATGGGCGTACAAAAAGCTAAATACTTATCTGGTAGGGTCATAGTCATCAGTTACAGCCGAGATAAAAAAAAAACTTAGAAACTCCTCTATTGACACTAGAAAGAAATAGCTCAACAGTTAATACATAAATCTCATCAAAAACATAAATGTGAAATGAGAGCCATGTTCAAAAAAAATAATTGAGATCTAAATGGGTGCCAAGTTCTGTGTAGAAAAGCCTAAAAATTTAGTCACAAGAACATGTAATTCAAGCTTTGCATTTGACTTGGTTTGTTTGCTGCGGGTGGTGAAGCATCTTTTTAACCGACTTCAAAAAAACTTGACAAGAGTGAGTTAAGAGTTTTTTTTTGATTTCGTTAAATATTTTTTTTTAATTCATTTGTTTTCTTTATATGTGTACCTTCTTCTTTGGGTCACAAAAAAGCTCATGAGTACCAAATTCCAACTCATTTGGTCCAATAGTTTCGGGCGAAAATTGACTGTAAAGGGCGGTCGCCCAGACACACGAGTGATCCTACAGGGTTCCGTTTTTCGTTTTTTTCGTTTGGAACCCTAAAAAGGAGTATGTCCTCAATTCGACTCATTTTTTTTTGTTTTTTTTTTAATATTTAATTGACATGTACTTCATTGATAATGTTCTCATTTTATTAGGTACTTGTTCAAAAAATGTTTCTTTGAAGCCGGTTATTTTTTTGTTAAAAGTCATCATCAGAATCTGAAATTGTACTTATTGTAGATGTATTGACAACATTAAAACATCACCATTCCTTCGCCATTTCATAGTTTGACTCACAACCGGTATTGTGTTGTGTTAAACCGGTGAGAGCTTTATCACAGCTTTCCGGCACATAACGACAGCTGCGCCAATCACAATGTATGGGCGTGGCTGCACCCCTCCGCGACCCCCTGTCTCAGATCCCCTGATTATATTATTGCGTACAATGAAACTTTTTTACGCAACCTTTGTCTCCGTTGGGGTGAAATATTCTACCGGATATACCTTTCCCGGTCACCTTTATTTTTGTCGGTCAAATGAACATTCGGAACCAACGGGGTACATAGAATATAGAAACGAAATACCCGTGCCGCGCCCTGGTTAAAATGTCTATAGTATAACTGACGTCACGTCCAAAGTAATAGTTAACACTATTACTTGGAAATATACGTATGGGAACTGAGTAAAAAGGGAATTTAATGAACATGACTTCCAAGGGGAACTGATCTCTAACAATAAGGAACTTCGTTCCAACATTTATTAACGGCGTATCCCTCGGCGGGCAGTAGCTATTGAAGCTGTCACCGCATCCGTCCTAATTGTAAATACAATAACCATAAGCTCCTTGTAATTTATTTATATTGTTTTTAGCGCCCCGGGCCGTTCTCGGATCCGGACACCGCGGTATTAGTTCCCATATAAATTAGCCGATAAATCAGATCCGACGCTCGGACCGATTCTCACGGCTAACCGAGCTTAGTTAATTAAACCGGAATAATATTTTAATCCCCGTGGTCATTCAACGTAATTAATTATTCATTGTCCATCTTTCCAGGAACACCCGAGCTTACGCGGCACGCCCCTGGCGATGCTGGCGGCGCAGTGCAACAAGCTGTCGAGCAAGTCGCCGCCGCCGCTGGCCGACGCCGCCGTGGGCAAGGGCTTCCATCCCTGGAAGAAGAGCCCCGGCGCCCACTCCCCACCCGGCGCAGGCGTGGCGCCGCGTTCGCAGGCCCCGGCCTGCGCCCCCTACGCGCGAGCACCCACGTCCTGCGCCGCCGCCCCCTCCTACGGAAACGATCTCTACTTCCCGTCCTCGGGTGATCAACTCCTCGGCAAAAGTGAATCGAGTGCCAGCCTCGGCTCCATGTACTCGAGGCATCCGTACGAATCCTGGCCGTTCAACGTCGGAGGTGGAGGCGGCAGTGGCGCTTTGAAGGCCGCAGAGATGGGAGGTGTCGGTGCTGTCGGCAGCACGTGGTGGGACGTGCACAGCGGCTGGCTAGACGTCGGTGGTCAGATGGCTAACTACGCCGGTCAAGACTACTCTCAACTCACACACTCGTTGTCAGGAGGTGCACACCTCCTACCTCCAGCTCCCCACCTACTCCAAGATGCTTATAAATCGGTTCTCCCGACGCAAGGATCATTCGGCCTGCACGGTCCCGGCTCCCCGGCTCCCCCGGCGCAGGCGCCGTCTCCTAGATCCCAAAGACGCTACGCCGGCCGCGCCACCTGTGACTGCCCGAACTGCCAGGAGGCGGAGAGGCTCGGCCCCGCTGGAGCTCACTTACGTAAAAAGAATATCCATAGCTGTCACATTCCCGGGTGTGGCAAAGTGTACGGCAAAACGTCACATCTGAAAGCTCATTTACGCTGGCACACGGGCGAGAGGCCGTTCGTGTGTAATTGGTTATTCTGCGGTAAGAGATTCACTCGCTCCGATGAGCTACAGCGACATCTGCGGACTCACACGGGAGAGAAGAGGTTCGCGTGTCCGGTGTGCAACAAGAGGTTCATGCGGTCGGACCACCTAGCCAAGCACGTGAAGACGCACAACGGGGGGAAGAAGGGCAGCTCGGAGTCGTGTTCGGATTCGGAGGAGAACAGCCAGGGCGAGGGGGGTGCGGGGGGGCGGTCGCCCGAGCACCCGCTGGATGTGAAGCCCAACAACCTGGTGTGACGGGGGCGCGCGGCGCTCGCCGTGCCGCACCACGCCTCGCTCCTGTGATACCGCCGCACTGTCGCGCCCTCTGTGTATAGAACATATCAAACAGTGTACAGAATGTGATTGTGTAGTGACTGTGCAGTGAAGCGGCCGCGCAAAACGCGTCGTGTTAATAACTGTTATGAGACATTATGAAAGTGTACAGTATAGATCTATTGAAATTGTCTATTATTATTATATGTAGTTAGAAATTGTATGTTTTAGAATAAGTAGTATCACTCCCTTAGTCCAAAACACAGTGTTAATTTATTTCGTTATTTGTATAAATACCTCAACAGGTCTATAAATATATTTATTAGACCAATGTGTTTGTAAATCCTTAACAAACCAGGGTTGTATAATAAAAATAGCCAAAAGTTAAATATCTGATCCTAATTTGTGTTTGTGTATTTTAAGTATTGTTGTGCATTGCAAAAATTGAATTGTTATCGACAGGCTAACTAAATATTAACAAAAGAAAATTATATAATTAAAAATAATCTTCTATTTACGTTTTTTTAAAGAATTCAATTGTATTACATACCAGTATACTTAATCAGTCAAAAATAAATTAATTGTGAATATTTATTGATTTGTATATTTTATAAAAAACTGGCAATATTAACATTGAAGATTAATCATAACTTTCAAAACGTTTGGTTCCTAGTTAATAATTATTTAAGTAAATACAAATGCTATTTGCCTTGGTTTGTAAAATAGATAACAGTAAATTAATAACAAAAACAACAGTGACTTAATTCTGAATAGTTGTGCTATTTTGTTAGCTTGGAACTCGTAATTGTACCTAACTGTATGTTATAATATTATGTACAAAATCGTGCGAATTAAAATGCCTGAAATTGATTTTATAAAAATTGATGAATATATTTTTCCGAGTGGAACTTGTGTTTTTATCCCTCAACACATCCATAAATTCAGACATTCCACATACACAATAATACATACTTACATTAAATATTCATGCATCAACATACACAAAAACACAGAAAGAAAAAAGAAATCTAAATAAGAACATATTTTTTGGGTAGGACTGTGTAAGTTGTATAACCCGGATAATTTAACCAAAGATCCCGAGTATGTTTTATAGAAACCTATTTACCTACATTAATATAAAATGTAAAGGTTAATATAAAATGTAAAATACAGCAACTCCAAACATCTGCAGTAAAACTGAAACATCTAAGAAATCTGATACAATTCTCATAGAAAATAAATAAAGGGCAATTTTCCGGCTAATGTATTTTCTAATCGACGCGACATGAAATATTTATTGCATTCTGTACATAAATGCACAACATTGACTCTTGACATTGAGTTCTAGTGACTATTTATCCATATCGAAAAAGGAAAGTGAATCGTTATAAGTAAAGAGAGCAAAATTTAAATAAATATGCCTACTAAACTATCACAAAAAATGACGAATCATTAGTAACCTAAAAAAGAGGTGCGTGTCAAATATTTGGTCACACAGATGGATTGTGTCAGATTACTATTGTAGTTTAGATTACGCCAAAACTATTGAAATCAGTTACGGTAAGTAAAAATATGGCTTGCTAGAGAAATGGTATATATACACTTGCTAAAAAATATACGCATACGCATTACGACTTAGGTGCATAGGTATCTAACTACCTACATACATAGGCATACAAATAACACCAACAGAACTGATAAGAATTTGACAAAGAAACAAATACGACAGGCACATCGGTACACATACATATTGATTTATGTGTACTCTACCTGCAGTATGTAGTTGCACTTTATTAAAGTGCAACTAAATACATATATACCTAAACTACACCATGTACATATAAGTACCATATTTCCCGCTTATTATGCACGTATTAGCCGATCCAATGGCAATTCAGTTGAAACAATTTTAACTCTGAGTTAATTTGCTAAAAGGTGTATGTCCAGTGAAAACAATTTTTTCTGAAATAAATTTTGAAAAAATATTGAAGGACAAAAATAAAGCTTTTTCTTGAGAGTCACTTGTTTCGTTCATTAATGATCGACAATGCATCGGTGATGGATACAGTTGCTAATGTCCAGGGGCGAAGGTGGCCACGTACCTTTAAATTAATCGTCAACTCGTTTGTCGGCTGTGTCTAGCTAAAAACGGGTTTTCAGTGTAACATATAACCTAGTTATAGCATACACTGGCTTCAACCCATTAATTGCCCACTACTGGGCACGGGTCTCCGCTTGAGGAGGCCTAGAGCATACTCCACCACGCTGCTCCAGTGTGGATGGATGGACACAAAACTTTTCAAGGTATATTAGTGGGGGTTTCATCGAGAATCACAAAATGCTGATGACCAGAAGAGAGTGTATCCTGTTTATCCTGTGTGTAAGTATAAGTATCATTAAATATTGAAGATCAGAAATTATACAAAAATCATTGAGAGGCTAATATTATAATATATAATAATAATATAATATAATATATCATATCATTAATATTAACAACAAATTCCATATGCAAACTCGACAAGTAAACTTAATCATGAATGGCCAACATTACTAGTACTACTACAGCAGTAGGTAGTACCTACTAGTAGTAGCTACAACGATCTTCCTAGTAGTAGGCCATTATTGTTTAATAATAATTGGGAAATAACAATGGCGGATGATTATGAAGGAATTGTGGAAGATTGTTAATTTAAAAAATTCAAGCCCAATAGAGTTGTTTTACTGTGGTTGATATAAAAGTTGCTATGGAGTGGATGGAAATCTAACTTAAAGAAATAAGTAACTAACTTGAAATAGGAAAACCACACGACACAAAGCAAAAACATATCTATGTTGTTGAGATCGATAGCGAAAAGGAAGAAAAATTGTACATAATAGAGCGTAGAAGAAATACGAAAAATATATAATTTTAATGATTGCTTGCACAGGAATTTTATTACATAATAACAGTTTTCCCTGTGTACTTACTTACCTAACTGTATTTCTTATAGAGGATGTACCTAAGGGTACAAATTATAATATCAAAAGCCTTGAAAATGTCTCTGGAATTTCATACTACGAGTATAATTACTTTTTGTCGTGCATGAAGATATGTGCGTATTATAATATCATAAGAAAATATTTAAGTATAAGGCATAACTTAACATTTCTATAAACCTCTACTCAGCTTGACATTATGGATCCATTACGTCTTAAGTAAAAACATTAATCGGTCGTATTAATGACGTGTAAATTGAAAAAGCAAATACAGAAACTGCAGTGCCATTACATTTGATAGTTCGTTATCAACGCTATCCTCGAGTCTAATATTTCACGACTTTTAATCAAGGATTGTTTGCGTATACACGACATCTGCAATTCTATAGAACAGCAATACGAAATGAAGCTTAACGACAGTTGAGGAGGATTTACTTTTGAGTCGTAGCTTAGAGTTGATTACGACATTTTTGGGTGGCAGTAATTTGCGGCAGAGGGCGACGTTCGTCGTAAAAAGCGAATTGAAACCACAAATAATGAGGAGGGGAGTAGTGAGTGTCGCCTCTGCGGGTGGCCAGCACTCGTGCCGTAAAAACCGAGCTCATCTACAGGAGCCGCAGACTCCATTACAGGCTACAGCGCTCGTGGGCTAGCTTAATCTCGTGTTTATTAATGACGCTCGCGACGGTGGTCCCCGACTGCTCATCGCCGACCGACGCGGACGCCTTCCTACGTGTATTGATATCTCCATTTGCCTCAATCATGATGTATCGAAGTCAAACGCTGGCTATTTATTTAAACTATCATTAAGCGGCTCACAACGAAGATTGCCGCGTATATTAAATAGCATTTAATGTGTTGTTATCAGCTTTTATAGCATCAGGTATATGTTCAGAATTTAGGGGATTCTACGAATATAAAAGTTATTACAGAATATAATAATTTTGTAATTAATTACATATTTATCAATTAAAGTGCAGGAAGCAATCAGGTTTTTATATTATCAACTTTATGTTATCTATTATAGATGTTTTTATAATATTTGACTAACTAGGTACTCCAGAGAAACTAGAAAATTTATCCTTCATAAATTGCATTGCTTAAATAACGTAAAATAATTGAATTGCATTAATACAGTTGACCTCTGTAATCGTACAAAATGACTCGTTATCCGGGCAAAGCTGGCATAATGAAATTAAATCCCGGACCCCATAACTAAACAGAGATTTATCACCCTTAACCAAATTACTGGTAAACTGATTGAGCAAGGGAGACCTCGTTAGCTTCCCATCGCCTGTTTCGTATTCAGCGTAGGCCTCGCTTGCCTACCGAATACATTTACTTAGGTACATATAGAAATATAAAATGTACAATGACAAAAAATTTATACAGGTTGCGAAGTTTCCAGTCTTTGAAACTTTAGTTATTTCAGTGGTCTACTTATTAGAAAATAAATTAGATTTGTCTTAATAATTTTGCTACATTGTGCAAAATATGTATATATGCCAAAAACACAGCAGATATAGGTACTATAATCTTAAATTGATTAATTGATTAAATTATTACAATACAATACAATACAATACAAATACTCTTTATTTGTACAGTCACGTGTAATAATATGTATACATTGTCACGTTTTCAAAAATATCTAAACTTGTAACAATCCAGAAAGAAGTGAACGACAATTCGTTCAAAATTAAGTAACCATTAAACGATGTCAAAATAAGGTATACACGTTTATTCCACATTAATGTAATCGAAACAAAATCATAAATAAATTCACACTTTGAATATCATTTTTAACTATCCATGACAATTTCTATAACATGTATACAAAACGTATACATGTAATAGACATTGTCATGGCTACATTAAAATGATATTGGAAGTGTATACTTACTTTTGCCGTTTTTGTAACTTCCTTTCAAACCTAACCTTCCAAACTAGGCTTTTTATTTAAAATTTAGTTAAAATTTACCAAAAATGCTTAAGTAATTAAGTAGGCTGTGAGCAAGTCGTAAACTTCTTTGCGTTGTTGATCATTAGTATTTAGTAAACCAAAGGGCATTCAAGATTTATTTTAAGATATATGAATATTTTAATTTATTTTTATTATTTTAATATTTAATTGTTAAAATGTAATTTCTACCAATAACTCATACTGCATACATTGTGCCTTATTTTATTACTATAGTATCTATCCCTTTTTCATTTTAATTTTTACCCACAGCGGAAGGAATGAAACGAACGCGGTATATGCATTAGGGTTTAGAGGTTGTTTGTTAGTTAGTATGTATGTATGTATGTTACCGTTTTTTATGAAAACTACTGGGCCAATTTCATTGCAGTTTTTTGCATTCAAAAGGTATCACTAAAGAGCGGGTTTATAGATATATTTTATGTCGGTATTTTATGCCACCAGAGGGCGCTGCAGTAGCGTGATACGAGGAGGGGTTTTTCAAAATTTGTATTTTTATCCTCTGCTGTCTGTACCTACACGCTGCTAACTATTCCAATTTTTTGTAATACGCTTTTATACACACCCTCGTAGTAAGTTTTTAACTGTATCGTAGGTGGCATAGATGACACATAACTAGTGTCCGACCGAAGCTTCGGCTTCGGCTTCGGCTTCGGCCACCTTCGGCCAAAAAAGCACCTTCGGCCAAATCTTCGGCTTCGGCCAAAAATTTGCCGAAGGTTTGGCCGAAGCCGAAGGTTTGCTAGTTGTCAAATATTGTAATTTACTGAACTATGCTAGAGCGAGACGGAGAGTGTGCAGAGCAGCAGAGTTTCGCCGCGCCTTTTATTTTTGACAATATTTTATTACCTACTTGTATATGTTGGTCACTCGGCTCGTTATTGGGCTAAATCTCTAAAGCTCTCACAATATGTATCTAGTATATTCTGAGATCAAAGTAACTATCGTATTTCTCAAGGTCAATGATACCTTCGGCTTCGGCTTCGGCCGAAGGTTTTGGTGAATACCGATTAATCGGCTTCGGCGTCGGCTTCGGCCAGAATTGCACCTTCGGTCGGACACTACACATAACACATCCCAATAACACCTATGACTCGAGTACCAACAAATATTTAACTGTTTCATAAATATGTGCCCCAGCCGGGAATCGCACCCGGGAATCTAATCACTTCGCAGGCAGAGTCGCTCTCGCTACCAACTAGGGTACAGATAATTTCTACTTGGAAATTTGTAAGTATAATAACAATATCCAAATTCCGAATAAAACAATCAGGACGCCTTTTTATTAGTACAACATTAATTAAGAAAGTTACACGTCTTATTTTGAATTGCTTTATTTACAAAAAAAAATCCTTTCTCCAAATTAATTAAGTACGCCGTAAATATGCTCACCAAAATGTGGCACTTTCATTGGTCCAATTGGACCAAGGCTACCACAAAGTATGTATTTTATTTTTGACCGACTTCAAAAAAAGGAGGAGGTTCTCAATTCGACTGTATTTCTTTTTATGTTTGTTACCTCAGAACTTTGGACTGGGTGAACCGTTTTGGATGATTCTTTTTTTAATCGAAAGCTGGTGCTTGTGGTGTAGTCCCACATAAAGGAGAACCCCAATTTTCGGCCTCGAACCATATGTAATCTGTGTTAGAACATCGGACTAGACAAGAGTAAACTATATACCAAAAAATTCGTCTTATTTATTAGATAAACATATTTAAATCTTAGCTTCAGCTGCTGTTGCCAAATGAACAAAATAATGCAAAAAAGTTTTCACAGTATTTACCTCATTACATACGATTTTATAATCGATTGAATCGATTGATATTGATCGATTGATTTAAAGATTAAAGATTTATTAAAAGTTTTTATTTTTCATAAAAACAGTTTTACAATAGACATAATTTATGATTGTAAACAACGACAATAGTTGAGACTGTGTCGCCGCTGTTTACGCCCACCTCGGAGAAGCAAGAAATACAAAAAATACCTTAAATCTATTACAATGACATATTTGTGTGGATGTGCGTGTGTGTGTGTGTGTGTGTGTGTGTGTGTGCGTGTGTGTGTGTGTGTGTGTGTGTGTGTGTGCGTGTGTGTGTGTGTGTGTGTGTGTGTGTGCGTGTGTGTGTGTGTGTGTGTGTTTGTTTGATGGAACATAATAATATATTTTATGTATTATTTATTGATTATAATTATATTATTAATTTATTTTTTACATATTTTCGTATTCCATATAAATCAAAACTATGTAATATATTATAATTACCATTTAATCGTTACGCTAATTTTATTAAATTATATTTCGAATATTTTGACATCGATTAATGAAAATTTTTGAAATTCATTTTTAACTCTATTTTCAGCAAATTTTCAGTACAAAACAGATTAAAAATTGACTTTTTTACAGTGTTGACATTCAGATAATGTTATTTATCCCCAAATTTGAATGCTTCCGATCAAACAAAACATGTTTTATCGCATGTTTTATAATCGAACGCTGCAGGGGACATCGCAAAACCGATGGTATTATTTTGTTAAATATAAAAATTTATATTAGGCAATAATTGCAACTTTTGTTGGTGTTACCGTAAATTTTATTAAAGAAGTTTACAAAAAATATAAGATTTTATCTTTTTGAAATTTTATTTAATAAAATTCGAAGTATGAAGTCAGGGGACACGGTAAAAACGCAAGTTACAATTTTTGGCGAAAATGCCCAAATATTAATTTTTTGAAGGTAGTATGAATAATACGATTTAAAAATTATTATAACACTAGCTGTTACCCGCGACTTCGTACGCCAAAAATAAAGATCCCTTCATTATAAAACATGTTTTTCGTAAATTGACTAACGAATAGTTTGCAAACAGACCACTCAATCGAAAAATGGACTTAGCAGACCCATATTATTTTTGAGAGACCTTTTCAACGATGCCCCGCACTATGGGGGAAAAAAATTATCCCCATAATACCTCTAGGAGAGGTACCCTAAAAACATATTTTTAAAAATATTATTCTACCAATTTAAAGTTTATTAACATGTATATTCTTGCTAAATTACAGCTTTCTAGCACTAAGGGTATCTGCGATATGCTACGGACGGATGGATGGATGGACGGACGGACGGGTATGACGAAACTCGGAAACTACGAGAATTCTGTTTTGACTTCGGAACCCTAAAAAGAGTCATATAAGGCGCTTCATAAATAACGAATCAATCAACTACATATAGCAAAATTTTACCTTATCTCTCAGGAACAAGTTTATTTTCCGGGATAAAAAGTATGTTATGTCCTTTCCCGACCTCAATTCTATATCTGTACCAAACATCAAAATCGGTTCAGTGATTTAGGCGTGAAAGAGTTATCCCTCAGGAACAGGTCTATTTTCCGGGATGAAAAGTATCATATGTCCTTTCCCGAGCTCAATTCTATATTTGTACCAAACATCAAAATCGGTTCAGTGATTTAGGCGTGAAAGAGTTATTCCTCAGGAACAGGTCTATTTTCCGGGATAAAAATTATCATGTGTTCTTTCCCGAGCTCAGTTATATATCTGTACTAAATTTCATCAAAATCGGTTCAGTGATTTAGGCGTGAAAGAGTTATCCCTCAGGAACAGGTCTATTTTCCGGGATAAAAATTATCATGTGTTCTTTCCCGAGCTCAGTTATATATCTGTACTAAATTTCATCAAAATCGGTTCAGTGGCTTGAAAGGGTTATCCCTCAGGAACAGGTCTATTTTCCGGGATGAAAAGTATCAATATGTCCTTTCCCGAGCTCAATTCTATATCTGTACCAAACATCAAAATCGGTTCAGTGATTTAGGCATGCAAGAGTTATCCCTCAGGAACAGGTCTATTTTCCGGGATAAAAAGTATCCTATGTTCATTCCCGAGCTCAATTCTATGTCTGTACTAAATTTCATCAACATCGGTTCAGTGGCTTGAAAGAGTTATCCCTCAGGAACAGGTCTGTTTTCCGGGATGAAGTATCATATGTCCTATCCCGAGCTCAATCCTATATCTGCACTAAATTTCATCAAAATCGGTTCAGTGGTTTAGGCGTGAAAGAGTTATCCCTCAGGAACAGGTCTATTTTCCGGGATAAAAAGTATCCTATGATCATTCCCGAGCTCAATTCTATATCTGTACTAAATTTCATCAAAATCGGTTCAGTGGTTTAGGCGTGAAAGAGTAGCAGACAGAGTTACTTTCGCATTTATAATATTAGTATAGATTAGTATAGATTGAGAAACGAATTACAATAAACTGATTATATAAGCTCTTGTTTTATTGCAGTGGTCAACCAAAGGCTGAGATGATAATTAATAAAATTATTGTTGATAAAATTATTTCTTTAATGGCCCACTACTGGGCACGGGTCTCTCCTCTTGAGGAGGCTTAGAGTATACTCCACCACGCTGCTCCAGTTTTGGAGGGGTTAGTGGGCAACCCGAGTGTCGGAAGTTTTCAAACCGCCCGAGGGCCTCCGACATGGCTTAACGACTGTTATGTTACGATAACAACCGGGACCGACGGCTTTACGTGCACTCCGAAGCACGGAAACGCTCAAAAAATTTTTGCCACTAGCGGTCACCCATCCAACTACTGACCGCGCCCGCTGTTGCTTAACTTTGTCGATCGCTTAGGATCGACGCAAGCCGCAGGGCTATGAGCGATTAATAAGAGTAAATTTAAAATATTTTCAAAAAAATAATATTTTAATAATAATTATGGATCAATATAAATTGAATCACAACAGCCCAATAGGGCTTATTTGCAAAATCAGTAAATATCTTTAAAAATTAAATTGCCTATGACTGTATTTGTCATGATCACTGAATTCGACTTAAATAATGAGTAAAGTTACAAAAACGGCAAAAGTAAGTATACACTTCCAATATCATTTTAATGTAGCCATGACAATGTCTATTACATGTGTACAATTGTATACATGTTATAGAAATTGTCATGGATAGTTAAAAATGATATTCGAAGTGTGAATTTATTTATGATTTTGTTTCGATTACATTAATGTGGAATAAACGTGTATACCTTATTTTGACATCGTTTAATGGTTACTTAATTTTGAACGAATTGTCGTTCACTTCTTTCTGGATTGTTACAAGTTTAGATATTTTTGAAAACGTGACAATGTATACATATTATTACACGTGACTGTACACCAGAAACAAATACATAGCAATAAAACAAGGTACGGTATACAAAAGGCGACCTTATCGCTAAAGCAGCGATCTCTTCCAGGCAACCCAACAGAAGAGAATAAGAAAGAAAGAAAAAGGGTAGCGTAAATAAAGTACATAAACACATACATAAAGTACATAAAGTACATAAGGGTACATAAAGTATAAAAGAAAAAAGAAAACGAAATGATAACATGATGACGGTTGTGAGGAGCAGAATAAAAGTTTATTGCAAAGCAAGATAGAAATCCTTAACTTGTTTTTTAAAACTATCAAGTGACTGAGCACAACGGATTTTATATGGAAGAGATGTCCAGAGTCGTACAGCGGTAGTAGTGAAAGATTTAGCGTAAAAGGAAGAAGAGTAAGTTGGAGTCAAGAGGGAAAGGTTGTGAGTGGAACGGAGCGTGAGATTATGGGCCTGAAAAGTGTATTTAAAGCGTTCCTTGAGATATAAAGGAGCGTTTGGATTGAACAGCACACAGTATAAAGTACAAAGAATATGGACGTTCCGGCGAAAACGAATAGCCACTTGAGACTGTTGCGATATTCGGAGATATGGTCATATTTGCGGAGGCCAAATATGAATCTTATGCAAATATTTTGGAGACGCTCAAGTTTATCTAGTTGCTCTTCAGTTACATCTAGATAACATACATCGGCGTAGTCAAAGATAGGTAGAAGTAGGGAATGAGCGAGTGCAATTTTAGTAGCAGTTGGAAGAAAATTCTTGAGCCTGCGGAGTGATCCCATAGCCGCAAATAGCTTTTTACTCACAGCCTCAATATGTGGACACCAAAAAATATTGGTCCATGACTAAGCCTAAATTTTTCACATATTTACTATATGGAATTGTTACACCGCCAAAATTCACTGATGGTATATTTGTTAGGTCCACTTTAGTCATAAGCCTCGAGCTACCTATTATAATTACCTGTGTTTTAGATGATTATTACTGCATAATAGAAATTATTTACATTGAATAGTTGAAAATAAATGACGTTCTTTATGTTAAGTATTCCATATTTTTTCGTGTTAAA